>PVJO010002701.1:0-137731 GCA_004026905.1 Hystrix cristata | reverse complement strand
TCACTGATAAACAACAAATAAGAGGCGGATCTGGGTCTGCACACAAGAGGTCCAGTTCCACAGCTGACACAGAACGTAGTGGCTGAAGCAGTTGTGCAGAGAGGCGATGTATCGGCATTGTCTGGAGAGCTCATTACTACATAGGTTTGGGGTCTCGATAGAGGTTCGAATGGATCTAGAATGGGCTGTGATAACGTGAGTGGCGACAAGTGTCTTCCAGTGATTGGGAAGCAGGCCATTCTAGGACTACCAGGTTAAAAGTGCTGGCTTGGGCCTGAGATACAGATTTGAGCTTGGGGATCTAGCGGTGTGGTGGATAAGTTGCATACATAGTCAAACTTCAGATTTTGCATCTACAAAAGGATGATATTAACAGAAACTATTACTGGGAAGGTATGAGGAGTCATTGAAAAAAACTGCAGAGTACTGTGCTCTGAAGTAGTTCCTCAATAAATTAATTACAATAGAAAAAGTTGTCTTTACTAAAAGTATTTTGTTGCTTACAATTATAATACATAATTAATGATGGCATTAGTAATAAAATTATTAATTTGTTTATTAACTTATCATCATTTCTTTTTACCATTAGGAAAGCCGGTTATCGCCTCCAAGTCTGCTGCCAAAGTGAGACTTCTACAAAAGTGACCTGATCCAGCTGGGCTTCCAGAGAAAGGGGAAAAGCAGAAAGGCAACAGGGGAAAGAGAGGGGAAAGGGAAAATATGGGAAATGATGAATGAACCTGCTGTAAATAGGGAGGGAGGGAGCAGAGGGGAGGGGCGGGGGAGAGGGGAGAGAACCAAGATGCATCATGTATAGGTACAGAATAAATGTAATGAATATGACCATTGTATGTAGAATGTACCAATACATGTTCTTGATTTAAAATAAAAAAAAAAGAAAAGAGATAAAAGGCAAAAAATGAAACTAAAACAAGAGAAGACTTGGGAGGAACCCCCCCAAAAAAATAATGAAGGAAATGTATAAATAATACAAAATGGGGAAATCATATGAAAGATTGACTCAAAGACAAAATTCCTGTGTTATTGAGTGAGTGGGGTTTTTCCCATCATCTGTAATCTTGGGATCCAGCCAGAGATGGCTTTCTGTGCCTGGCTTTAGGGTCCGTGGTTCTCTGAGATGCTCTCCATGCACTAGATGCCCCTCTGTTCATTCCTTTCAGACTGTGGTCACTGTTCACACCAAGGTGTCATTGCTGCCGATGGTAGGCAGGGAACTTGGGCAGCCCTCTGTTCTCTGCTTGAGTTGTAGGCCACGAGGCAGGGGTTGAGGTGGGCCACTGGGACTGACGTCGACAGTGCTGAGGTCTGGTTGCTCCCTTCTTTCTCTGGGAGTTGTTTTCATCCATGATTGCGTTGGTAGGTTAGTCTTTACTCTGCTGCTCCTTGCAGTGCTCCTCAGGTTAGGGGTGCTGTGCCTGTCATGGGACTTCTCTCTCTCATGGGCACAGGGTGCCAGTTCCTTGTCATGGTCTGCTCTTTCACATGGAAGAGTGGGTGGTACTCCAGATCGGGTCTTCCCTCTCACATGATGGTGGTGGGAGGCCTACTCTGTGTCTGCTGTCTCACGATGGGGAGTGATCCAATTATTCATGATTGTGCAATATATCTTCCATAATCTTTCAAGTCAGATTGGTAGACCGTAAGATTCTAGGGAGGGATCACTCACTGCTCAGCTGGCAACAAAGACCACAATGAGTGTACTAACTCTCAGCATACTGTAGCAACAACATTACTAAAGCCCTCGCCTGTGATAGATTGGAGGGCAGTGCCAGTGAACTCGAAGTATGAGTTTATGTAGTAAATCATGAATGTAGACACAGTCAGCAGAGCAATAATTACAAGGATTGCTGAGAGCATTGACTTCAACAAAGCAGTAGCTCTGGAAATCTTAAGGAAAATGACAAGCTCTGAGAGCCAGTTTTGTCCACGACAATGTCTAAAGACACAATTACTTCTTACAAGAAGGACAAATCAGGCTGAAAGTCAGACCCAGGATTTAATAGGTGTCATGGGTTAGGGTTAGAGCTCTCATTGGAAGGCATAGTAACTATGATCCGAATGGAGGACATTTGAGTGAAGAGCCTGAGAATCCCAAACCCTCATATTACCCTGCACACACGGCCCATTAGAAGTACCCCTCATCGCTTTGTCAGGAGAAATAAAACAAACAAACAAACAAAAACAATAAACAAAAAAAAAAAACCCTTACTTTGCTTGGAAGGTTTACACAGGTGCACACCTGAAGGAGGTTACCTTGAAGACGACTGGTGCTTGTTCTACAGTGTCTCTGGTCAAGGCCTCTGAATCAATACTTATGGACAGCTCTCAATCTAATATCAGTAGAAAAACATAGTCACCACTTGGACAGGAAGGAGATTGCTCACCAAAATAATTGAAGAACCTAGCTAATCCATACAGGAAAGAGGCAGGGGGATAGCGTGAGAGTGGGTTATGAGAGTGTGCAGAAGAAAGCATTCTATGGCACCATTCTTCTATGACTTTGTATTTAATGTCCTGGCAAATACACTCGGAACCTATCCTAACATGCTGTTGGGGTGGTGGCTCACCCAGGACATAAAATGCAAAGACTGCTACAGTATAGTCAAAAGACTCCAAAAGGTAGGATATTGTGATGAATGACCTGAGATCAAGGAACCAACACTCATTCGAAAGTGAAGAAATGAACACTTGAATAAATTCCCTGCAAGGGCCCTAAGAACATTTCCCTTCATCAGTGGACTAAGGAAAACCTTGGAGGGGGGACACTAGCATCCAGCATGGAAAACCTCCAGTGTGTAGATGTAGGATAGATAAGATTTTAATAGACTGGATGGGAGGAGGACAGTCTGGTAGTCAGGCTGTTTCTGTCTTGTTTGGAAGCACAATAGAACAGACTGTACTTACAACTCCAATGTAATTGTCATAAGCCAAACAGTTGGTTCTTCTTAAATTGGAAACAAATTAGAGGATGGCAATAGTGCTTAGGATTTAGAGGTTTCTCAAGATGAAACAAAGCTATTTAAGACTTTGGAACATGGAATAACATTAACAGAATGCTTGGGGAGGTTTATTTGGCAATGACATTTACGGCATGGGTAGGCCTTACAAAAAGGAAGACTATAAAGTTGAATTTTGGAATGATCCAAAATAGAGATCAGGATAGAATTGCGAGTGTAAAATTTTCTTTAAGACATCATACATTGATTTCAAACAAACCACTTTACCACTTTTCACTGCTGGAATTATAACTATGTTTAAGACATGATACAAGCTACTGAGACACTACAAATTGTGCTCCTGATTTCACTCAGATAAACATATTCACATTTAGATGGTTTATTTTGAGTGGTAATTATTTTTTTAAAAAGTATTTATAAACCTTTATTCCTCAGTATGAAAAATCACCATTCAAAATACATTGAGGTAAATGTATTATTACATCCATCCCCAAGTCCCTTGATTTCATTCTTCAAACTTGATACAGCTCCAGTGCTGTTCTTCAGTGCTAAAACCTGGAGACTTCTGATACATTTAGAAACTAGAAATTCATGAAGCATTTATATGCCGTGCTCATGGTAGAATATCAAGCAATTTTAAAGGTCACCTTTCAGAGAAAGCATATTAGCTCCAACATAAGGAAGCAACAAATAAGTGGATAAATGTTAGCTTGGATTGCTAGAGATTCTAAATTGTTCTCATTTTTTAGTTTAATTAATGTCAGATATGACTACAAATGCTTTGGGGGGGCACTGGATAGGCCAGCTGATAAAGGGCAAGGCAAGAAAACAAAGTTTCGCAAAAATGGATTGTCAAATGTTTACCCATGCCTTAAAACAATAAAAATAATTTACCCTGCCATATTGTTCAGTGATTTATTTTTCCATAGTGTGAATTTTTTGGTAATTGACATTGGTTTCTTTTACAGCTAAAACTCCTTTTAACCCCAACATCTCAATAGTTTCCTTCAACATCTATCCCATGTGGAGAAGGGTTGATATAGGAGATCTGAGACTGATACCTTAGAAAATCTTGCTCGCAAGGCTGGTCTTTGGCTGGCATGTGAGAACTAGGCTCCTGGGACGTTTCAAGTGAAGAGCTAACTAAAGAGCTAACTAATATACCAAAATTTTGTAGGTGAATAAAGATTGCATTTGCATTACTGTGCCAGGCTGTTTGTGCAAACAATACAGTTTGTGCTGCACACCTGCTTTATTTTGGAGAGTCTGGAACTTTGGTATATTAGGACAACTACCTTGAGAGTAGCACCCAGTAAAAACCCTGAGAGCTGAATTTCTAATGGACACTCCTGGGCATAATCATCACACATGTGTTGTGGCCTTTTCACTGCTGGAGGAACCGTGTGCTCCATGTGACCCTTCGTGGGTGGGAGGGAGCATAAGAAAACTTAAAGTAACTTCGCCAGACTCTGCTTGTCTCTTTCCCCCCTTAGGATACAGCTGTGGTCTCAGTGTTACACTGCAGTAATAAATTTAAGCTGTAAGTACAATGCTATGCTGAGTCTCAAGAGTCCTTTCTAGACCATCTCCAGAGGTGAGAGTGATCTGGTGTTAGAGGCCCCGACACAGCCCCATTCTTCTCATAGATCTAATAGTTCTGGGCAAGAGCATGCCATCGTCTGCTTGAATGTGAAATAATGCTTTTGGCATTCAGTTGAAGATCAGATTTTTTTTTTATAAGAAGATAGATACTTCTTAAAGAAAAGGAAGCTGGCTTTAGCCAGTAGTACAGAATTTATTCTTCTACCTATTTGAGTTGTAAAATGCTGTCATTATTCACCTGCAAATATTTAATTGCTTCAGTAATATCCCTTGACAATCTGTAGCCAGTGTCTTGGGTTCATTACGGGCTGTGAAGTTTCCTATCATTCGTTTTGAATGTGCTGCTTTCTGATTCCCCCAATTGAATGAGTGCCCTCTTGTTGTTCTCTTATGGGAAAGGGTAAATAAAAATGCCAACTGGCTTTCCCTGATCCATCCATCATGCTTTATTACCTGGATCATAATTCTTTCTTATTTTCAGTACCACTGAATTGTACTCAATTTCTTGTCCAGAGGAAAACCTACATTTCTCTTCCTGCCCAATAGCATACCCAGAGATGCTGTAAGGTTTTCCTGGGTCACTCTGGGTGGCTTCAAAGGAAAATTTTAGGAACTGCACAGGGTACAGGCTTGAATTCAACAAAGAATCCCATTAGCAAGGTACCCTGTTGGGGTTAAAGTAACTTATACCTTTCCCACTTCACTCCCCATCCCCTCTTCAAATTACAATCAATTAATTTACAGACGATGTCAAAACCTGAGAATTTTTTTTGAGTTCTTTATATATTCTAGACGTTAGATCTTTGTCTGAGGAAAGCTGGCAAATTTTTTTTCCCATTTTGTGGGTTGTCTCCCCACTCTGTTGGTGATTTGTTTTGCTGTGAAAAAACATTTTAATAGAATGTGATCCCAATCACTGATTCTTTGTATTATTTCCCATGCAGTCAGAATTTTGTTCCTAAAGTTTTTACCTACATCCATGTCTTCAAGAGGTCTTCCTGTTCCATCTTCCAGCAAATTTAGTGTTTCTGTTTTAATGTTTAGATCAGACCCGATCCAAAAATAGGCTTTTGAAATGAATAGACACTTCTCAAATGAAAAAGTACAAATGGAAAGTAAATATATGAAAAAGTGTTCAACATCTCTGGTCGTCTGAGAGATGCAAATTAAAATAACACTAATATTCCATCTCCCTCCAGAAAGAACAGCTATAACCAAGAAATGAACCATTAACAAATGCTGGTGGGGCTATGGGGAAAAAAGAACCCTCCTCCACTGTTGGTGGGCAAGTAGGCTGGTCCCATCATTGTGGAAATCAGTGTTTAGATTCCAAGAAAAACTGCAACCAGAGGTTCCATTTGATCCAGTTATTCCTCTTCTTGGTATTTTCCAAGAAGAATTAACAGCATCAAACCACAGCCATATACACACAACCTTGTTTACAGTAACAGTTTGTAATAGCTAAATCTTGGAAACAACTCAAATGCCCAGCACCTGATCAATGGATAAAGAAGATATGTTTTTTCTGTATAATGGAGTACTACTCTGCCATAAAAAGGATAAACTTGAAATATTTATAGGTAAATGGATGCACTTTGAGAGCATACTCTTCAGTGAAATAAATCAGACACATATATGAGTACATATAACATTGTTTCTCTGGTATGAGAAACCACAAATGTAAATGAGGACAAAAATGTGTAATAGATATTGTGAAAAAGAAAGAAAATATTCAAATGGGAAGGAGAACTAGGGATAGAGGAGGGGGAAAGGAAGGAATGGAAAAAGAAAAGAAAAGAAAAAGAGGAAAAATGTAAAAATATAAATGAAGTCATTATAAATAAGGAGGGGAAGAGAAGTTGAAGGGAGGGGTGAGGTAGGGGGAGAAAAACAAGGTATATCATGTACAGGTACAAATTAACTATGATGAATGTAATCGTTACGTATATCTAAAATGTACCAATAAATCTTGGCTCAAAAAAAAAAAAAGAAAAGAAAAACACCCTGAGAATTAACGAAGCACTCTCAGAAACTATAAAAAATAACAACAACAACAAAACCAGAAATCCTTCATCTCTGATCCCTGTTGCTGCTTCTCATTAACAGAAGCCTGGAACATCTCCTAAGCAAAGGGTGGCTCTATACCAGCCATTATCACTTATCTGTGTACGTCAGAATCTGCTATTCAGTTTTTCAAACATACACTTTCTGGCTACTCTCCCATAAGATTTTGCTTTTTGTGGGGAGGGAGCTTTAGGAGCAATCCAGAAATTGATGTTTTTTTAACAAGTTGTCATGATAATGCTTCTATACAAAGAGATATGATATCAATGTAAAAAAATCTTAACTGTAATTTGGGAAAATGTCAGAAAGAACAGCACTTTGATTTTTTTTCTCTCACTACTACATGGTTATCTTTAAGAGTTGGAAGGGAGAGATGATGAGCAACTTGACTAGCTACTGCTTTTAAACCCAAGAGCTTTCCACAATGTGTATGCAGAAAGAAGACTCAGAAGAGAAAAAAGAACCAACCTCTTCAGAGATCATCTTTTCTCCCCCTTTTGCGCCCAACATTCTAAGAATTTTCATAGATTTTCATAATCTTCCCGCCTCTAAATGGAGCAGTTGCTTTATTTCTTCTCCTTCGATGCATCAGAGATGGACACAGTTCATGAGAAGGACCTGAAATAGGTGAGTCTTCAAATGACTAACCCTGAGAAATAAAGACGGGGCACAGAGAAATTGAATCTATTTTTCTGTATGTTTAGTTGCTTTTATGATTGGGAGGAACATGCAGCACACAAAGCAGTTTGGTAATTATAATGATTAAAAACAGATCAGACTTAATCCATCCCGGGCCACAGATGATTTGATGAGCATATTTTATAAATACCTCCGCTAAAGTGATTAGAGACCCCTGAGATACTAACCTTTAAGGAGCTAAAGCTGGCACTTTACCTGCAAGGAAATCTACTTTTTCCCTTTTCCAGTTGCCCACCTAAAGCATCAAGACAGCTGCCCAGGGTACACCTCATTTAACTGCAATTTTTGCACCTCAGTTTATGATTGTCTCCGAAGTGAGAAACTATCATTTGGAGTCTCGTTTGTTTTTGCCATTTTCCGGACACTCTGGCAATCTGAAGCTGTTTCTCTCCTCATGCCCCAGTTGTGCCCCCCCATCTCCTCTCAGTGTTTTTGTCTTCTCTGTCCCTCTGACTTTGCCTGTGCCTACGATATATGGGAAAGGGCTGCTTTGCTCATGTGACCTGACATCAGACCCAGTCCGCATACCTATCGCACACTGGTTTCTTCCCAGGCCTCTCTTGGTATTACAGTATCGGGAGCTTACTAACTCTTCAGTCACTTAACTACGCTGTTGGGCAAATCTTCGATGAGCTGGACTGTGATGTGACTTTGTCTTCTAAAGGATCCCCCAGCTCCACTAATCACTGTGAAAAATTCAGGCCTACTATTAGCAGATTTTCCAAGTCTTCAAGAAAGACTAGAAAATTATATTTCTATGAAAAGGCTCCCAGCTTTTTAATACTGGTGATGAATTCAAACGTGAAACACTATTTAAGCTATCATTACTGGCCAAAATCCACAGACACCTGGATTTAAGCACCTCCCTTTGCCCTCAACTCTGTTCCTCATTTCAGGCGACAACTTCTAAGTCTTTGGAAAGACAGCCCTTAGACGCTTCTTCTTTTCCAGGCCAAATTTCTCTTTCTAAAATCTTCATTTTCACTGTGGCACTCTTCGTTTCCTCTTGACCAAGTTTCTTAAAATGGATGAGGGTGGACTCAGGATCTGCTACATATACCTCTTAAGGGTGCATAACAAACAGAGTTCTTTCTCCTCCTCTGATATGCAGGCCAAATACAGGAATATCAATCTTAGACTCAGTGAAGTTTAGGGTAACTAGCAGATACCCAAATTCCACATTTCAAAACAGTATCTGGTGTTTCCATATGCTAAGAAGTATTAGATATGATACAACCATGGGGGCACCTGTCTTTTGTTCATCTGGGCACACATGTGTTCTCTCACCTGGTAGTATGGAGAGCTTACTTATGCTGGGCACCATTCTTTGGAACATCTACATTCCCTGGGTGGGCATTTATAAATACACACACACTCACCTACATACCTGTTGGAGCACACACACATATCTGTGTACGTGCTGAAATTTAACACACAACTTCACAATTTTCACTGTTAGAGTGTACCTTGCAGGTCTAACCTTTAATTGTGGTCTATTTAATTCATATTAACTCTAATCCTGGCATTCCTCATGTGTACTTAAGCATAGTGCTATACCATCCATAAATTCAGTAACACATTCCTATGTCTTTATTTAAGGAATTGTCCCCAGGGCAGGGAGAGAATCAAAAGCACGATGTTAATGACTAAATGACTTGTCTTTATGGAGATACTTCCAAGTACCATAACACAACTACTTAGAGCGAGCCTGACTTCTAGCTGCTTTTGTGTGGTTATGATTCCCTGAAATTTGAATACCCACAATTTCTCCAGCCCTCTGGTCTAAACTAGAATCTTAGGAGATACAACTGCTCCTGGGCCCTGTCCTCCCCAACCTGTGGTCCCACAGAGTCCCAGGACACCACACAGAAAACCAAAAATACTGGCTTCCAGCCTCTTTGCATCTGAGAACCCCATGTTTTCCAACATTACTTCTTGAAAGAAAAAGTATGTCCCAAAATTGCTTCAATGGAATATGTTTTGATGAAGAAATCCCCAGAAGTTTCTCCATACTGGCCTCTTTTCCACAAATAGGCAAAGCACCTTTATTTTGAGAAATCTGTCCTCTGTCTTAGTTACTTGCTCAAGGCTGAGACACCATGCCTGAGACCCACAAGTTAAAGGAGGAGAGATTTATTTTGCCTCATTGTTTATAGAATTTTCAGTCCATAGTCACCTGGCTCCAAGGCAGGGCAGCATAGCAGAGGGGCATCACAGGGGAGAAACAGCTCATGGCATGGTGGTGGGAAGCAGACAGCAATCAAAGGAGGACAGAGATAGACCCTTCCAGCCCGCTCCCCCACTGACCCCCCTCCTCTAACCAGCCTTCATTTCCCAACATCACCTTTAGCTATGAACTCATCAGTAGACTAATCCACCGATAGGTATCATGCTCTCCATGATGCAATCACCTCAGAAAAGCCCCACCTATGAGCTCATGAGGCTTTGGGGGGACATCTAGATATAAACCATAATATCATTCATGAGTAACTTCTTATCTTCAGCACAAATGTCACTACCTTGCAAGCTGTGGGACCTTTGAAATTCACCTACTGTCTCTCAGGCTTCTGTTTCTTCCTCCATAAAATATGGTTTAAAACCCTACCTGCTTAACTGGCCTTTTGTGATAGTGAGATGAGTTAATAAATGCAATTATCCTACAATAGTCTATTTTGAAAGTAAATGCTAGTTTTATTGCTATTAATGCTATTACCCTACATTTGCTTCCCTTTCTCTCAGCCTCTTTCACACATTTAACTAATTGATCTTCATATTATGATTACTATCATCAATTATCTTACTCACTGTTTAGTTGTTGATTCTCTCTATCTACATATCCAATCTATCTATCCTTCCTATCTATCTATCTATCTATCTATCTATCTATCTATCTATCTTGGGGTAACAGAGATTGAACCCAGGACCTTTCCATTGACCTACATCCCCATCCCTTTTCCTATTGTTAAATTTTGAGATAGAACGTGGTAAGTAACTCAGTTGCCCAAATGGGCTTGTACTAGCAATCCTACTGCCGCACCTCCCAGACGTCCCAGTGGGATCACAAGCCTGGGGCACCTCAGCTGGTTTACTTGCTGATTTTAGATAGACCTTGACCTGACAGGCAGGTGTGCTGTGGACACGGGCTTGTCTCTGCCTGGCTGCATCTCCAGCGAATAGAAGGGCACCGACACAGGTACTCCAGTTGAATGAGCAGGTATGCACAAAGGATGGGAAGACAGCCCTGTCCAGAGTGACGTCACATCTCTGGTATTCTTGGCATACAGAAACATCAAATACATTTTTAAAAATCAGAAATTGGGAAGTGTCTGGTTACCCTGGCCTTCAAGGACTCTAGGATATTCATGTTCTTAAACTTGGTCTGTATGCTTCTCACACTTCTTGTAACATAATTGGAGAGAGAGGAAGAAACAGCGCTGCATTTGTAACTGAGGGTCCCAAAAAGAATAAATGGAAAAAAATCCCAAGAGTAGGATTTAGACAGCACATTGTACCGTAATTCAATAGTTCTCAAAAGGAGCCGTGGGACTCTGTCATACAAATGTAAACACTGGGTTTCAGGAGGTGAGTTTGAAGAAAACCATTTCATCTTTGATTCATGAGCAAAAAGGAGGAAATAGACTTTATGTATTCTGACTAAATAAATTGTAGAAGCCTACATGATGGAATATTCTGGAAAACCCAACAAAATATTATTAGACCTTTATATATGTCATGAGATAGATGTTAATATTTTTGAGTAAATGATTCAATATAGTTAAGAAAACATATCATTTGTGATATGAAGATTTAGCAAAATACCAATATTTATTTCCTCTATTAGTGTATGTATAAATGGAAAAAGCTTTACACCAAAAGTTACAAATGTGGCCATTTTTAAGAAGGAGCAGAGAACAGGATTGGTTGAGGTAGTCATAAAGATGTCTAGACTCATTGGCAATGCTGTTTTTAAGAAACAAAATATGCTTTGAGCTTTGCTTGATTGTTAATTTATTTGAAATTAAGAATAAAATACATTTCCATGTATGTGAACCTTTCAAATTTTGTTTGTATATCAGACTTTTGTATGGTTTGTGCAACTTTAACACTTATCAATACCACTTAACTGAAATGGAGATAGTTTGGCACATATTAACCTGCATAATCTTCTGCTATATTGAAATAAATGCGGCTTACTCTTCCAAATGTGCATTAACATCTGTTTATATATTATAAATCTGACAGTAGATTGTTAGCAAACTGAGTGATGAACATTTTTTCCCCACAATCTATTTTTTCCACTCCTTTAAAAATGAAATTTATTAAATTCTATTTTCAGTTTTGAGGTTTTTCTTCCACTCTTTAAAATCCCTCAATAATTATTGATCTATTCAATATGAAAAAACCTATTAACTTTGCTCCTCTCTCTTGGATTAAATCTGAGACCATAGTCATAAGTTCATTTCCTGTGACAAAAAAAAAAAGCATGTCTCCTTTTACATTGGATTTTTGCTTCATTTGTTAATGAAAAGCAGTGTGTGGTCTAAATTTTCTATTTAGGACAAAAATATTTTAAAAGTGAGAACTTGAGCTAGATCTCTTCTCTATTACAGGAGAATATACTGCTATCAGCACCGACAGCTATGTTGTCTCTCTCTCCCTCTCCTTCTCCTCCTCCTCTTCCTTCTCTTTCTTGTCTGGTACTAGTCCTGGCACTGATACTGAGGATCCAAATCAAGGAGCGCTGAGCTATGACCTCAGTTCTTTAATATGATGATGGTGGTGGTGGTGGTGGCGACTGTGGAAATAGGGTCTCACTAAGTTGCTAAGTGGTTCAGGCTGGGCTCAGACTTAGTGAACCTTCTACCTAAATTTCCTATAATGCTGGGATTTACAGTCATGCATTACCACACCCAGCTTCTTCCTCCTTTTGCACTTCCTGTTAACGAAAGTCTGAGTTAATTTGGGCTAGTGTCTTCTGAATTCTCGCAGATCTGTACCTCTTTTCAGGTTGACACTTTCTTGTTTTTATTCATGTTATTGGTACATTTTAGCTATTACATAATGATCACATTCATTATAGGGAATTTGTACCTGTACTTGATATATCTTGATTCTTTTTTTCACATTCTTCAGCCCCTCTTCCCCTCCTTATTTACAGAAGCTTTGTCTCCATTTTTCCTTCTGTGCTCTTCTTTTTTTTTCCCTTCCTTCTTCCCCGCCCCTTCCTTGTTCCCTTTTCCATTTGAACATTTTCTTCCCATTTCCCAATTCTTCTAACACACATAGCTCATTTTTTTAAAACAGAGCTTGCCAAGGGCAACACAAGATGTGACACCGGTTTCCTTAGCTGGTTCTCTATTTCTTCCTCTTCTACAATCCATCCTTGTCATGGATTGTATGTTCAGGTTTTTGGGTTTTAATCTTCTATCTTATGTAAGCAACACCCTATCTTGGCCACCAGTTACAAAATCCTTCCTTCTTTTCATGGATTTTTGTAACCTGCTCTTCATTCTCCTGTCACTTACTATAAAATGCTTGTGGACACGGCCACATTTTTGCAGGGTTCTCGTGTCCTACAAAGCACTCACACACTGCTTTGTCGGCCATCATTATGTCCAGTCCCGCTCTCTGCCTTCTCCACCACTGGCATGTCTAATGTGTGGCTGTTACTCAGCCCCTATCTGAGTAGCTCTGTCACTCCACAGTATTTGGTGACGCTTACACTTTAATTTTTCTGGACAGAAGTTCCCTGAATGATCAGCCTTTGTAGTTTCCCATTTGGTTCTTTCGACTTTAAACCTCAACTGAGCCCACCAGTACGTGTGGGGCTAAGAATGCTGACAGCTTTCTGGAAAAATTTTCCATCTAACCTGAAGGCAGTGTCCGTTTTTCTGCTACTTCAAAGAAGACAGAGTTTTGTATCCCTCCCATGAGATAAACTGCAACACGGATGGGAAAAGCAGAAAAATCCTTGTGAAATGTCTTTTTTGGTTCGAAATGACTTTTCTATTGTTCTCCAATTCTGTAAAAGAATAAGGAGAAACAGCTGTGACAGACACCACCTTTCCCTATTTCTGTGCCGATTCCTTCTCCGTCTTACTCTTGGGTGCCTTCTGAGGTTTCCCCGGCAGTCACAGGAGGCTGAGTTGCCGCACTCTGGCAGGAAGGATGTAAGTGTGTGATCTCAGATCTGGGCCCCACTGATATCTCTGGCATGGTCCTCCGTGCTCTGGGTTCTCTGCAGTCTCAGACTGAATTCACGGGGTCAGCAGCTCGGCCAGAGAAGATGGTGGCAGAGCCGCACACTGGAGGGAGCTTGTGTCTTGCACAGCTATGGTTCAGCTCTCTCATGCTGCTAACGAGCCCACTTCCACATGACTTCTATCTTCCTTGCCCCACCAAAGCATAACTAATGATTTCAAGGTATTAAATCCATGTTGCATATATCTTTAATCTAGATACTATCACTCTGTTTTGTTTGTTCCTGATGATCCCATCTTGCTCCACCAAATTTTACCCTTGAATTTCATGGTATCACCCTTTGTGAGTCCATCTTGCCCTTGCAAGTTTCCTACCTCTACTAGCTCTGCCTTCAGTGTGGGTGTTTGCCAGGCTCTGTCATCACCTACTCATCATTCGTCACGGCCTCGCCAGGTTTTAATTCAGTTTCTTTCATTTTTAACAGGCAATGGCCCACATCAACTCCTAGCCTCCCAGCAGACATGGCATCATGGAGGAAAGCTGCTCATCTGCTGGCAGTCAGGAAGCAGAAAGCATAAGGAAAAGCCCGGGAAGGAGGAAGGAGAGAGGGACAGGACACACACTTCGAAGCCATGGCCTGGTAGGCTACTTCCTCCGACAGCAGCCCACCTCCTGACAATCCACTCAGCTATGAGCTCATCGCTGGATTGGCCCACTGATGAAGTGGAAAAGCTCATGATCTACGCACCTCTCCTGGCTCATCTCTGAACATCACTGCAGGAGAATCAAGCCCTCAACACAAGAGTCTGTAGGAGACACTTCACATGTAAATCATAAGGATGAGTAAGGAGACTGTTAAGGGAAATGTTCCTGGAGAGTTAAAGGAAACCGATGGAGAAAAGACAATGAGAGCATCCACATTACACATAGTAGGTTAAACTGGGATGGAAATAGGTGCCACGCAATATGAAATGAAAACAGGCATTTCAACCAGGCAATACTGATATTAAATAAATCCAGAAGAGGACCAAACAAAATGTCACCTTTTCCTTGCAGGCTTTCTCATGTTTCCCATACATAACGATCATATTCATAGTGGGGAATTTGTACTTCTACATAATATATTTTAGTGCTTTTTTTCTCCCCATTTCCCTCCCCTCCCTTCAACCATTCTTCCCCTCCCCTTTTACAGAAGTTTTATTTCCATTTTTTCATTCCAATTCTCTTTTTTAATCACTTTCCCCTTCTCCTTCCTCTCTCCCTTATTCCTCTTCCCGCTTCCCATATTGATCCTCCATTTTGCTCCTTATTTACTCTTTGGGCTTCTCCCACAAGAGAAGCAATGCAATATTTAAATGTGTGTATATGATTTATTTCACTTAAAATAATGATTTTGAGATGTGTCCATTTACCTAAAAAAGTCTCAATTTTATCTTTTTTATGGCACAGTAGTACTCTATCATATATAAACACCTCACTTTATCTGTTCCTCTGTTGATGGGCATATGGGCTGTTTCTAAGATTTAGTTATTATAAATTGTGCTACTGTAAAAATCAGTGTGCATATATCAGTGTCATATGATGCTTTTATCTCTTTTGGGAAGATACATAGAAGGGGAATAGCTGTGTTGAATGGAACCTCTAGTTTTAGTTCTTTGAGGAATCTCCATATTGATTTCCACAGTGGTTGTACCAATTTATGTTCCCACCAACAGGGAAGAAGGGTTCTGTTTTCCCCACAGCCTCACCAGCATTTGATATTGGTTGCTTTCTTGATAATAGCCATTCTTTCTGATGTGAGATGATGTCTCAGTGTTGTTTTACTTTGAATTTCTCGAATGACCAGTGATGTTGAACATTTTCTCCTACATTTATTTGCCATTTGTACTTCATCTGAGAAGTATCTATTCATCTATTCATCAGATGCCCATTTTTGAATTGAGTCTTTAAATTTGAGGGCTCTATTTTTTTTTCTTTCTTTAGTTCTTTATATATCATGAAGGCTTTCTTGGTTCTTCCTAATTAGAAGCAAACTTTCTCAATTCTGAGCTCAGTTACATTTAGACTTTGCTTCTCTGGTGATATATTTTTGGTATATTTAGTATGTCCCTCTACAAATTCTTTACATTTAGGAATAATATCTAATTTTGCATCTTGATATGGTCAATAGTATCTAGGATGGTGTCTGGAACATTCTGGTATTCAATAGGCATTTATTGAACTCACATACATAATTGGCTTTTTGCTCGTGATCAAAAAGAATTTTATCAAGAACACTATCCTCATTGGTTCCTCTACATACAGATATTCTGTCAAGAAAATTTGAGAACGTTATAGGTACTTCTTTGTATGGTACCTCCTCGAATTAAATAAACATTAATGAAAATTTAAAAACTTAAAGATTAGTGTTTGCAATTGGGCTTTTGAAGTTTCAAAGTTGCCTCTGACACAAATAAAATTCTGCTAGCAAGTAATTCTAACCACTGACAATGAAGAGCAGAAGGATATTGCTCAGGTGTGTCTGTCAATGTGTCCCAGGGACATTCACAGAGAAAACATTGATTCTTGGAAGATCAGATTCAATGGTCTAAGCTAAGATTCCCTGTGGAGACAACTACCATGTTTTTCATCCTCATATTCTCCAGTTAGTTCAAATAAATGTTGAGTGGAAACAAAAAGCTGGTTTGTTACCACTGAACATGGGTGATAATGACTTGGAATCAATACCTGCTGCATCTTCCTCCTTCCTCTCCCTAAATGTGTAGATGCTACTCAATCAAAGGCAGGATTGATGCAAAAGTATTGATTTTCCATTTTGCAACACATGTGGCTTAACTTGCAGCCAACCGTGTAAGCTACCTTAAACCTTTTTTCTAGAAGGAAGAAGATTGTAAATAAATAAGGGGACTATATTTTCCTGCCTTCATAAGAATGGATTTCCGGGCACCCTTCTTGCTGGAGAAATACATGCGGTTTGTTACACTTCTGGCCTCACATTGTAAATAACATTTTGACATTGGGCATCTTGGTGAAATATACTTAAAAAATAAATCAGATGGGGCTCTAGGCAAAGATAAATTTGGAAGTAGGTACCTGCTTTGGTTTTGCACTCTGTTGCCATAAGGCAATGCATCCCGAACTGTATTCCTCTTTTGACCATAAAAAAATAGAAATGTGTGTTTGCAAATTACTGGGTAGGCTTTTTTTCCTGTTGCTACCTCATGCATGGCTTTCCTGGAGATGTCAATAGAGTAGGTTAGTAAAATAAAGACAGATGGCAGGGAAATAATTCTAAAGGTTTTTTTTTTCTTTATTGTTGCCATGCAACTATTACAAGACACTCAACTGCACTCACTCTTAATGAGGAATTTTGCCATTAATTTTCTGTTCTGCTTAAAGTCAGTTACAATTCCTTGCTCTGACAAGGGAAAACAAGTGAGCACTTTGATCTTCATTGAAAGTTCTCAGACTTTGAGACAAATGAATGTAAGCCAAACATTAAGGAAAACAGGCCAACATGGCTGATGAGGAAATTGATTACAAAAAGCCTTTCTCAGGCCTGCGCCTTTTCCTGCACCCATGTACTGTGCGTCAAAGGGATGGAGACTATTTTGCCCCTCCTTGAATGTGGGCTTTGTGACTCACTTTTGCCAGGAGAAAGCAGAAGACATATGGGGAGTCCATTATGAATCTAGAGCTCAATAAGCCTTGTGGATTACGTTCGGGTCTTCCAGAACTCTGCCACCACTGGCTGAGCAAGTCAGGTCTACTCTGAGAGCGTGAGAGGTGACACGGATCACAGCCCAGGACATCTCAGAGCTGCCTTCAAAGACAACTCAGAAACATGAGAGAGCCTAGAAGACCAGTGGAGTTACCTCCCCGAGTGCATAATTGACTGTGGATGCCTGAGTGAGCCCATGCTGCACTAGAAGGACCACCCAACAAGACCAAACTTCATGTGCTATTAGGTTTGGAGTATTTTAGCAGAAATAGCTAACTAAACTATGTGATTTATTGAAAAATCTAACTGGCTTTTGAGTTAGCCAAGCTGTGTTCAAATCTTGACTGTGACATGCAAATGGCCGGTTTCATGAAAGATTTGACCTGATTTCTTCATTTGGCAATTAATAATACTCATATTTATTTTGTTTCTGAAGAATAGAACTTTTTACACATTCAACTATAAGCAGATGCTAGCTATTACAATTAAAGGGAAATAATTATGGGTAAAGAAACAAAAAATGAGAGAAGAGAGAAAACAGAAAATGATAGGAGGAAGGAAAAAGGAAGAGAGAAAGAATGAGAGAAGAGAGAGAGCGATTGAAGTGTAAATACAACATGCAGAAAGTGAAGTTTGGAAGCCTATACTCAGATGATTCTTCAAACTGGTCTTATGATTGCTATGTGAATAGATACACATTATAAGATTAATAACAACACAAACATAAGTATTATTATTGAACCCAAAATATGCCAAGCTGACAGCATTTCTGTTAGGTAGTTATGACCATTATCCTCAACTTACAAATGAAAAAACTGAGACTTAGGAGGGGTTAAAGTCCAGCCCAGAGCCACCAGCTGATGAGGCCCACGGCCAAGAGACAGGTTTTGGGTAGCCCTGAGTCCATAAGCACAAAGTATGCAATATACCCTTTTTCAAGAAAAAAGCTGCTCTTAGTGGGTAATCTGAGTTTTACAAACCAATCATAATAGACCAAGAAAAGACTCCCCTGTAATCAAGAAAGCTTTGTAAATCAGATATGTTTTAAGTGCACATTAAGCTTCATAAATCAGACACATCCTTGAGAATGCATTAACCGAGATGTTAGGTTCATCTTTTAAACATCAGGGAACCTGGGGGCTTAGTTGGTGCTCAGTGACAATGCCTTTGTCTTCATCTGTCTCTGGGAGGAAAAGAGCAATCCTTCACAGTAGAGCTGGTATTTTGCAAATTGGCAGGGTGTATGTGTTGTAGCCATTAATGCAAGAACCAGAATTTTATATAAACCATATCAGGAGCACTGCTTTGAATAAGAACTTAGAAACCAGGTGCATGCTGTGTTAGCTACACTACATCTGCAAGCTTCTCTTTTTCCCCAAGTGGAAGAAAGGTCGTCTAGAGTGAGCTCAGAAAGCTCAAGGGATTTGGCTCCCTCACATTTCGAATACGGAAGTAAAGGACTGAACGTTGTTTGTTTGTTTTTTGTTGTTTTAAATCTTGATCAATTCTCACAATACCAAGCTAGCATTTTCTTTACTCCACTCAACACACGATTGTTTTCATCATTAAATACTTTAGGGAAGAAATTTATGACACAAAATTTACATTTCAAAAAAAGCGTTACACAGTATTGGAGTATGAAACTCAATTTTACAAGTAATTTAAAGAATGTGTACATCACATATACAAACATATACAAAAAAATATGCCATCGAGCTGATTGTAATCTCAAGGTATTTATTACATGGGTAATATCACACTTGAAAACTTTAGTTTTAACACCTTCGAACGACTTATAATTTAGAATTGCACTGAAGCACCGAAATTTCCAGTAGCTAACCAAGGCTGGTACTAGGTAGTTTCAAGTGACCTTAGCCAAAATCAAATGTACTTATGAAATTACCCTGCTAAGCTTTTATGCAGATCCCAGAGTGCCATCTTCTCAAAAAGAAAGGAAAGGGCTTCTAAAAGCAGCAAGCTCTGAATTGACGCTAACACCATTACACAGTCAATTGTAGCGGAGCCAGAGGAGGAGGAAAAGGCATCCTACGTGTTTGCAGAGCTGAAAAGTCAAATGCAAAATCTTTGCGATTTCTCAGTTTCTTATTTTTTATCTCAGATTGTCTCCCCACGACCTAACAGGAAAAAAAAAATCCTCAATAGTCAAAGCACCACAAAGTTAAATACACAGTTTTTGCCTTCCAGAAAGATCTGTCCAGAAACTTGCTCCCTATGCATTATTTATTTTTAAACTCAACTTTTCAACTGACTAAGAAAACTTTCTTAAAATGGAAACTTGCTTCAACAGCCAGTGTCAGACTTCTGCTCATTTTGTGGACTTAATGACATTCCTGATTTACAAAACCAGGAATTTTTAAAACGCAGTGGCTGGCTGCAAACCCCTGGCCCTTGACAACGTGGGACAAGGGGCATTTCTTGGGTCCCTATTATTGCCCAAGTTCTCTCTCACTCACCTGATTCTCAGTCACAATAACTCTCCATTGAAGTAGGTGTTACTCTCACCTTTTAAGCAGAAGAAATCGGGAAGAAACAAAGTGGCCTAAGACTGGGTGGAATGAAGATGCTGTGAGCACAGGGATGCAGGCCCTGGTCCCCCTGGGTCTCAATTCCTGCTCCTTCTCCTGCATCTTGTTGCCTTTCAGACTAGATTATTCCTCCCTTACCTCTGGTCTGTTTTCTTTGTTTTCAGTTTCCAGTTTGAAAATATAAGATGCAAAATTCCAGAAACAAGCTACTCGCTTGTGTGAAATGATGTTCCATACTGCGTATCACAGTGACGTCTCTCCGTCCTGCTCTCTCTGGCCTGGGATGTAAATCTTTTCTTGGTCCCGCATATCCCTACCTGGGGTCACTCAGTAGTCTCGGCTATCAGATCAGCTTTTGAAGTATCACCATATTTATAGCCAAGTAATTCACTTAATAATGACAAGTGCAAAAGTAGCAACAATAACAATCTAAATTGCACCAAAGGGAGACTGTAAAGGGTTTCATGTGAAAAAATTTGTACCCTGAGGTTAAGATCAAGAATAAGTAACACACTGTGCCGAGTTATAAATCAAACTTTATCATAGGTATGTATGCATAGGAGTGTCCGTGTAATCCACGTGGAATTTGGTAGGATCCAAGATTTCAGGCATCCACTGGGGTTCTTGGGGCACGGTCTGTGGATGGTGGGGAATGTCTATGTATGTGTTATCGAATATCCATCTGCCTTGAGTATTTGAGAAGTGGTGAGAAGTAAATTATCTGATACTTGTTTTACACAGTTCTGCTTGAAAAAAATATGTGTACTTTATCTCCTGCATCTTCTTCTTTTCTATCCTTTTGTCCTTGTCACTTCATAACTCTGATCGCCAAATGTCCGGATATCTGTTCTCATGAAACATGCATTTCCTCCTTGCAAGAAATCTCCTCACTGCTCCCCAAAGCCCCAGATTTTTGCCTGTGGCTTTAGGAGGCAGATAATAATCCAGTGAATATGTAAATAGCACTGTAAACAAAATAGGGCCAGGAACCAGTGAACCGTGAATAAAACAAGCACCACAATGAAGTTCCGAAAATGCAAATTATTAATTCACATCATGAGGATTATTGCTTTGTGTAAAGATATTTTTAATGAGGGGAGATAAACAAAGCTTTTAAATATATATGCCACTGTAACTCAGGATCATTGATATTTAATGATTTCCCTGGGGTGTCTGTGTGCTTACAACATTTTTAGGTCGAGGTGGGATGTTTGCTTTAGATAAACTGGTAGAGGCAGAAAGGTCTTTCACTTCTTAGAGACCAGGGATGTTTATAATGTTATGCATTTTTTATCTATGCGACTTTTATCACAAACTTTCCTAAGGAAACCAAATGCATGCACAAATATGGATTGTTCTTAATGACTGTAAATTTCCAAGTGTTGAAAGAAGAAAGCTCTTTGAATTCTAATGTGTAAGATGCAAGTTTCTATCTCTCTGTGTGTGTACATGTGTATGTGTGCACATGTGGGCACATACTGCATGTGAAATGCATTTTTGGAAGCTTGCATTTTGGTTTGCACAAGAACACTCAATGTGCTTATCAGACCCAGTGAGTCCTACGCTAGTTTCTAAGAACAGATGCCTCAGGGACATTACCCTTTAATCATTCTTGAGAGCCAATCAGATGTGTAGCCCCCCTGGTTTCCTTGTGGCATATCTGTTTCAAAATGCTACATCTTGCTTATGAACACAGTTCTTCAGATTTTGCAAATGTTGTCGGGAAACCTATATGGGTACAACTAGAAGTGTAGATAACTCGTCCCAGATCCTACAAGACACAGAATCCTAATGAAAGCTGACTCCGAATGCCATTGTTACTCAGCTGGGATGAGAACCATGGTGAAGGTGGGTAGAAAGAGACCCATTAGTGCCCAAATCAGACATTCTACCCCTTGTCTTGATTCAGGGAGACGATCCAGCAGGGCCGTAACACAGCTAGCTTATACCTCACTGAATCTCCACCATTCAGGGCAGTATACTTTTAGGACATGACCGTCGTTTTAAAATGTCAGTTTTATTGGGATCCAGACATGTTGAGGCCAATAAATCTAGAGACAACTGTTACAGAAGACAGATTTCACTCACAGTTCCCTAAAAGAAGAACATTAGTCAGGAAGCAGGAGCAAAGAGAAAGAGTGTGTGTGTGTGTGTGTGTGTGTGTGTGTGTGTGTGTGTGTGTGTGAGAGAGAGAGAGAGAGAGAGAGAACACATGAGGCAAAGTAAGCAGGCTTTGAGTTGTCTAGTCTGGACCATGTTAGCGGGCTCTGGAGAGGAAGGGCTGTCCTGCACTGATTAAGACAGGATAATATTGGTTTAACATATAAGAGTTCAATTAATAAGGTGATTGAGCAATACAGACCAAAACACAATTAATACAGCCATGTAAAGCATATATAATAAATGAAAGAATGCATAAATGCTGGTCGCTACAACTGTGGGCAGTAATCTTTGTCCACATCTTCTTTGACTCCTCTGAAATGAACAAATAATATTACTTGAATCACTCACGTTAAAGATTGTATTTGGTCTAAAAGCGCATGTGAAGTGTATAGGTATGACTGCATTCAAAACTTAGAACCTCTCTGCTCCATAAATATACAGGTGCTATAAGATTTTGGGTGGTCCACGTTTCCTCTCACCCTCAGGTTCCCATCTGTCAAAGAGCTTGGACCCTTACAGAAGTAAATGCGAACGGTACTGAGGCCAAAACATGACCAAACCACATTGTAGGCTGACAGAACTAATGTGAAGTGAATATTTTCAGAAATAAATGAAGGAGAAAGGTACTTATTTTAACTGCTGAAAGCTTGTAATAACTGTGTGATACACTGAAACAATCAAATAGTAGCACTATTAGTGAAAATTCACTCTCATAAATAAATTTGCAAGGACAGTTTGATAATATTTGCAATTAAAATTATTCTCTGGCAGTGGAAGGATGGCTTTCAATTACACGTAGATCATCGGATTCATATGACTTGTAAATTTGAGAGACTGTGCTTCTAAAAATAAAGTCATGAAATCCTTCCTGAATATACTCCAACTCTATTAACAACTTCCTTAATTAAAATTATCAACAGTAAATACGTTTGATTACAGTTGCAATATATCATGCCTTATTTAATGTTCCATCTATTTTATATACTATCATATTGGAATTTCCAATGATTGCCTTCATCTTCATATATTCAGGCTTAATAGCACTTTATTTGAGTTTAGTTTTCCTTTTTAATGGGAAAAGTCACGCATTGCATTTTACTCGTAAGCAGTTATATTGAACCAAATGAAGTAGATAATACTGACAATTATTCAGGAAACAAAAGAAGCCATTGGTCAATCCACTTGACCTCAGCCAAGACAAGAAAAAAGAAAAAAATGCCAGATGCCTGGACAAGCAGATCCAGAGCCTGAGAAGAGGATGTAAAGAAAGTAGCAACTGAATTGAAAGTGAGATTTTTGCTGGGCGTGGTAGCGTATGCCTGTAATCCCAGCACTGAGGAGGCTGAGCCCTCAGGACTGCCAGGAGTTTGAGGCCAGCCTGGGCTTCATAGTGAGTTCAAGGCCAGCCTGTACTATAATAGTGAGACCCTGTCTCAAAGGAAAAAAAAAAAAAAAGTGAGTTTTTTGAAAGTCTTAGCCAAACGGGTGTGGCTAGGATTTGCCAGAAAGATGAGAGAGGATATCTACAGCAGGAGGCTCTGATAGAGAAAGGAAAAACAGTGGTTAACCCCACTGGAAAACATGTGCTGCAACCTCGTGGCATTGCCAAATAAGCCAAACAGCATACATTTGAGGCAGAACGGTTAGGTTTGATTTAAGAGTAATATGTTTTATCTTCAATGTGACTCATGTATTCCACTAGTCCAATTTGAACATGCGGTCATGGCCCATTGGCAAAAACAGTCCCCATGGCAAATCAGCAAATGAGACCAGCAGTTCAAAACTACTGAATCCATTAAAATTATTTCCTAATAATAATAATAAAAACCTAGAGTTTACTAAGCATTTTCTGGGTTTCTTTCAAGTAAATAATTTGATGTGATTAACAGGAGACCTTCTTGAGATTAATTAGGTGACTTCTGGGATTCCTGGGCAGGTGTGGGGCAAGGTCAACAGATGTCTACTTAGCAGCAGTCGAAGAAGCTTCATGGAAGGAACTCATCCTAAGACAAGCATCTTCAGCTACACTCTGGTGTCAAGAATAACAGGTGACTCTGCATTCAGCATAATACTAACACATTATCCTGTTGGGCAGCCACTAGGGACGTTTGTCCAGGGTAAACAAAAAAGAAAGAAAAGAAAATACTAGAAGACTCTCTCTGTACAATGCCCCTGGATCATTGAGCTCAGCCAACATTAATAGGATTGACCCTGAAATCTCACAATATTCCCACAAGGCTCTGCATTAGCCCTGCATCTTGTACACACTACTGTTAAAAAGAATAAGGACCACAGGAAAACCTGAGGAGTGCAGGACGATTTTTCAAGACGTGACAGGTTGTAATGTATGTAATTATGTAATTATGTATGTAATTATGTACGTAATTATGATTATATATATGCATGTATATGTGTAATTTATGTGACATAAGCACACCAGGAAGAGGTCAAATGAGAATCGTGTGTGTATGCAGGATTGCTATAGCAGAGAATAGAAAGAGGGGCCTTTTCTTTACCATAGTAGAAAAGAAAGATAATGATAGATTTATCTCGTAGCTATTAACACTGGGATGTATAATAGCAGAGATATTGAGGCTTGAGCAAATCTCAAATTATAAAATGTCACATTAAAACTCTAAGCCTCCTTAATTTAGAAAAACCTATTTTGAATTGACGACAATATTTTCCTTTCAAGGAAAGCAATGCCAAAATAAATAGATTTTATTTGGAGAAAATGTTATTATTCTTATGATTTCATTTTCAAAGAACCCTGTTCTGAACTTCCTGCCTCTACTGATGCTGTTTCAATACATTCACTTCCTAACAGGCTTCATTTTGTATTCCATGATATTGCGTCTGCTATGACTTAACTCTGAAGACTCATTGAGGGTTCTCTAGGCCCCAATACTAAAGAAAATTAAGGTGTATTATATCCATAATTTGCCCATAAATATGGCATCTCTTATAAATCCGTAATTTGTTAAAAGAAATTTCTTATGTGCTAAAACAAATAGAACACGATAATTTGTAAAATATAGACCTTTGGGCTAGATTTCTTGAGAATGGTATCAAATATATCTTCCTTTTGGAAATACAGTACTATGATATTAAAATTATTAAGACCAGATAAAGTATGAGTTACTACATTTTTATCTTTTATTACTGAATTATTTTGAAGCTACAGCAATATATTTTTGGAGTTGTTGATTACAGGGCACATTATCTGAAGCTAAGGATACTAAGTTGTAAATTCACATAAACACTCTTTCAAATGGAGTACTAACATAATTGAGATAAGCTAATTAGATAGATCAATGATAGTGATATTTAAAAGCAGACGTTAACATTATAGTGTTTACTGATAATTTTAAATGTGTTAGTGCTTCAAGAATTAAGAAGTTGTATTAGTCTGGATTTGCCAGAATCAGACTATAGATAGGCTAGAGATAGACAGAGATATGAAACCCAAAGACAGAAATTGGTTAACATGTCTATTTCAATCTAACATCAAAGGGTCAGAAACAAGTGAGCCAGTGGTGCAAGTGCCAATCTGAATCTGCATCCTAGGCAAGAGAAGACATAGACCTCAGCTCCAGACCTGCCCTGCCGCTGGAGAGAGCAAATTCTTTCCTGCTCGGCCTTTCGCTCATGCTCATTCAATCAATTGGAGGAGACCCACCTACTTTGAGAGCAGGGTACTTTACTCAGGCTATTGATTCCAATGGTAATCCCTTCCAGAAAAGCCCCACAGACACACCCATGATAATGTTGAACAAAATTTGTGAGAACTCTATGACCCGGTCAAGTGGACACATAAAACGAACCATCAGAAGTCGGGCCTGGTGGTGTATACCTGTAATTCCAGCACTCTTGGGAGGCTGAGGCAGGAGGATTACAATTTAGAGCCCAGCCTGGGAAATTCAGTCATTTAGTGCTATCCTACCTCAAGAAATAAAAAAGGGCTGGAGATACAGCTCAATGTGAAGGCTCTAGTATCACAAAATAAGTAAGCAAGTAAATAAATAACAGTGTTGGATACAGCATTGAAAAATCAGCCAAGGAAGGCCTCAGTGAGAGGTGCTGGCCCCTGTGAAAGGTTTCTTTACTTCACCATTCCGGCTCCAGCAGGATGTACTGGGTACCACACTGCAGCATCCTCTGTACCTGTTTGCAATGCCTTTTTGCAATTGACTACTCATAGTTAGCACAGACTGCACAGGTCAAGGCCAGAGCCTTCCACAAGACTCCCATCGCTTTAGACTCCAGATCCGTGTTCCCAGGCCACCCCCCTTCTCACCAATGGGCTACAACAGTGGGAATATGTACGGATTCTAGCTTGAAATTCTAACTCTCAATGTGACCATATCGGAAGACAGGGTTATTAGGAAGTGACTAAAGTTAATGAGCTCATAAACCAGTAAGAATGCCTTTGTAAAGAGAGGAAGAGAAACCAGGTCACTCCCACCTTGTCTGTGTGCACAGAGAAAAGGCCATGTGTGAGAAGACAGGGTGAGAATGTAGCTGTTTACAAACCAGGAAGAGAGGCCCCTCACCAAGAAGCAGCCCTGACAGGGACCTAGACTCAGACTTGCAGCCCCAGAACGCTGTGAAAACAAATTTCTGTTGTTCAAGCTACCAACCTGTGTTACCCTATTAGGACAATCCATGCTGACACAACACCTATTAATATTACAAACTCAACAGTACGCTCTTATTATATTATTATTTGTCATTATTTCCTTAGCCCCATATGGTTTTGTTTCTACTCACTTCTTTTGTGGTGTTATGATCATTTTTCCTCTGAGCATTTTTAATATGTTATCCTCCTGCCTTTTGGCTCCATAGTCTCTGCTGAAAACTAAGATTTTAATATTATTGGGGTCCCCTTGTAAACGATGAGTCACTTTTCTCTTGTCACTTTCAAGAATTTCTTCTTATATGCATTTCTCCTGTGTCTGTTGGTAAATATCTTTGTATTTGGAGTTCATTGAGGCTGCTGGAAATATAGGTTGTTTTCAATAAATTTGGGGAGTTTTCTGTCAACCAAGAATTCTATATCTAACAAACCTATCTTTTTCAAATGAATAGCATAAACACTTTCTCAGATAAACATAAACTGAGAGAATTTGCTGGTAGTTGACTGAGATGATTAATTTTATGTATCAACTTGTTTCTAGGGTACATCAACAAGTGATATGTGTGTGTTTGTGTATGTATGTATCTGCGTGTGTGTGTGTGGGAGGGTGTATTTGCCCTGGAAAACTATGCTCACTGTTCTTCAGAAGACTATTAGGATTGAACCTCTCCACGGGGTTGAAATGAAGTCAGTTCTTTTTGGAAGAAATTAGGAGCTACCTGTGCAATGTCCTGCTTCTCATCAAGGTGAAATGCTGGTGCTGTGTTTGGGGCCAATAGTGGGCTTCTCTCCAAGGACCAGTTCTGCTCCAAGAACTGAGTCTTCACTGGGGGCAGCAGCAGGCCGAGCTACACTTGGCTTGTCTCTCTGGTGTCGAACTATCACCTCGCTGGCCAGGACAGGTCCAATCGGGTCTTGTATTCTCAGCATGCTGAATCCAGAGGAATGTCTCCACTCCACAAGATGGGACAAAGAAGGGACCCTGCCTCTCAGGAGCATTCACCGAGGCTTTAGCTTCGACCTAGAAAGCTCGGGTCAGAATAAGAAAGGCTGAGATGCTGGACTTCTTAGGAAGAGAGCTCTGCAGCTGGAACCCAGGAAGAGAAGGAGCGCTGCGCTTTTTGCTGCAGGAGTCCGGAGAGGATGCTCCACCTCCCTGAATGGGGAGGCAAGTAGCAGTCAGTGTTGGTTCAAATAGCACAGAGTCTTGCCTTTTTTTACAAAATTTTTGTAGACTTTCTTGAACAATTATTTCTTCTTTCAACATTTGCCTTAGGACTATATCCAGAAGCTTTAATTTGTTATGTACATAATTTTCACCAGCTTTATTGAGAAGCAGGATATTGGACCCCCCAATACTGTCCTACCAGAGGTCGATCTTCTGTGACTTTCAAATTTTTTCAATACAATAAAACATGCCACATTATGAGAACAGTATCTCGAGATAATAAACATTCGGTAAATCATGACATGGCATTTTTGTTAGACTCTTGCCACTGGATTTTGGTTGTTGTTGCTTTGACTCATTCTCAGTCTTCAGATTTAACACTTGACACATTCTTTGGTTGTGAACTTGCACCCTTTTAGTGATAATCATTATTACCAAGCTCAGTTTTACTGCCTCAGATAGAGGGGAATGGCTCACAACTTTGCTTCTACACAAATCACGTCAGAGCTTAGCCTTCCCACTGAGTTTTTCTCCTCATCTCCAGCAAAGAAACCAGAGAGAAGAGAAAACATATGTGCCTTTAGATGAAGCCAACAGCTGGAGCAAGGAAGAGCCGGTGACATGCATGATGCAGCCATGGAATATGAGTACGTTATTTTAACTGGATGTTTTTGCGGGGGGCACCTGAAAGCAAGATAAGACTATGAGGGCCCCAAGTGGCAGCATAAAGGGTTAAGTAACCATTCTGAAAGAAACAGAAGTGCTGTTACAAGACAGTAATCACACAATTTTTCTCAACTACCGTACTACTGCTAAAGTAAAGCCTTAGGTGGACACCAGAACTATGAGTCTAATTTCAAAACTTTCTATCCCGCTGCTTCAGAAGTTACCAGAATACAGCGAGAGGCCAAAAGTTAAGAGACACACTCTCCACACTCTTCCGTACGTAGCCAGATAACTCTTATATACTGTCCTAGAGAAAGTATTCTTCTCGTTTCTGCAGTGAACACAGTTACAACTCCACGTTCATTACGTGTTTATTTGATTTACGTTGTTTCCTCAAAAGTGTGAGCTCCAAAGGGCAGGTTTGTTTGCTATTGACAGCCTTGGTGTCTAACTCAGTCCATAGGACATAGTAGAGGCTCAGTACACTTTCCTCAGATAAGTGGGGGGGGGGTGGAGAGAACATGAATGGGTGTGTGGACAGTGGATAGATACAATTTTTTTTTCTTTCAACTATCAATAATTTCTCTTTGTTTCATGTTCAATTTGGTTCATGTTCAGTTTGGGGCATTTTTCCTACTATCAAGCTCAGGCTGGTAGAAGGCGGAATCTGTGTCCTTAGTCTTTAAATTGTGAAAAAAATGTTATACTTCTTCTTTGCAGGTAGTATATATCATTATCCAGATGTTGGACAACCTCACCATATGCGAGGTCTCACTGAACACAGATTAAAATTTAAGTTATCAAATTAACTCACTACAGTAGCTAGGGCCTTATAAAATTATCCTAAAGACTCATTTTTAAACAACCATTCTCATTCTTAATTATAGATAATTTCCCCAATGCAAAACTGCTGAGCACTGTTTTTCCAATTTATCAAAGTGTAAAGTCAGTCTATATACAAATCAATTCAGGGGATGGGCAAAGGGGAGGGAAGGAGAATACCAAGACAAAAATATCCATTAAAAGTGCAGAGTGCAGTAATGATTAGGAGGTACACAAACTCAAATCTCACAGACGGCAGCAACTAAATTTTCCAGTAATCCCCCCAAGAGTAGTTCAAGGCAGAAAGGATTAGTTGAAGGTGAGTGGACAGTAATGCAGACTGATCAATTGACCTCGGTGTAAGTCAAACACCCCAAAGTGTCAAAGCAGCTTGATCTGATTGGCTGTGCTGAGGGCTGACTTGTCAGAAATCCAATTCACAGTAGTGTAGAAACCAAACAAACTTACACTTTTCAAGGGCAAGCTTTGTTTGGGAACAAGAAGTAGACACCCAATAGAGTTCAGATCATGTGCATGGCATATATCCTAATATTACTTGCATAAAATTGTCTCCTCTAACACTATGTCCCCAGAACTCTTGGTGATCTTTTGATCCAGTTATAGGTGACTTTCATCTTACTTCACATGGACAGCCTAGTTTTGTGTTTTAAAGCTAATGGAGCCAAGTTAAAAAGATCTTATTAAATATTGTAACTATGCCCATCACAGCCAAGTTACTTCTACCAAGCCCACACTTAGAGGCCCAGGGCTGGCATGAGACTAAAACGTGCCCAGAAACAGAGTTTCCTCTGGAAAGGCCAGCTCCAGTCCATAGTGGTGAGCAAGATGCACCGTGTTTGGCTACAGAGACACAAAATTCAGGGCACAAAATAAGACAGTCCTAGCTGGGAGTGGTCTACTGTAGCAGATGAGAATTCCATGAAAAGAGCGATCCTGCAGAGAAAGACTCTCACAAACTCCAAGAAGTAGGCAAACAACAGTAAATATGGCAGTCTTTCTAGTCCCCAAAAGCATTTCCCTCCTTCCTCCATTCGCTCATAATACTTTTGAGTACTCATGATAAAACAAACACCAGGCTCTTGTCTTCATAGCTCTTACTGTCCACCAAAAAATCACATATTTTTATGGCAAGCACACAAATCAGTGCCTTGTCAGAAATTGTAGATAATTCTAAGAATTGGAAGCTTTTGTTTACGATAACGAGTTGCTGAAGTAACATAGTGGATATGATGAAAAGTTGCTTCCCTGAGTAAGAGGCCCATGAACTGAGATTACTAGAACCTGCAAGGAAAAGAAGTTCTGTTACCAGAGAACCAGAATTCTCAGGTGGGAAGAAATTATTAAATGCACTACAGGAATGAAAAGAAGGCAGGGACGAGTGCCATAGAAAGCAAGAGTGAGCTTGACAAAGAAGCTGGAGAGCAAGTGGAGCTCAAATCGTACAGGATCTTGTGATTCATAATACAGATTTCGTTCTTTATTCGCAAATCAATAGATGGTGAATGTTTTAAATAAAATGATGCCATAATTGCACAGGTTCTTGAACAATTACTCTTATCGAAGTCATAGAAAAAGATTTTAGGTCTCTGTTATAGCTTGTATTTAGATGTCCCCCAAATTCTCATGTACTCATAGGTGGGGCTTTTTGGAGGTGCATGGCTCTGGGGTGTGCAAATATGGATTAAGGGCGCAGTAACTAAATTAGCCCGTTGATTGATTTAGCATAGCTCTGGGTGTGAATAATGGCAAGGTCCACCCTGCTGCATGTAGGTAGCACAACCCAAAAGGCTTGCTGCTGCTTTCTTTCTGCCCTGCCATGACCCGTTTCTCCTCTGCCCTGCACCTTACCATGCTGCCCTGCTCTGGAGCCAGCCAACGATGGACTGAAACCTCTATAAACTGTGAGCTGAAATGAACCTTTCCTCCTTTATCTTATACGTTGGGTATTTATGTGCATAGAGAAAAAGTGCTGGGTGTGTTTGTGCATGGGGGAAACGAGAGGATATGGAGGGGTCACTTAGAAGATTTTTTTCTTTTTGTTTTCTGAGTAGGAAATGGTGGCAGCTTAGATTAGGGTGCTGCAGGAGCAGATGACAAAGGGAGTTGGTATGTTAGGGGAAGTAAGATTAGCAAGGGTAGGGATGGACTGAGTGAGGTATACGGGCAGTTGCTGGAGAGGTAAGTAACAAATGTCCCCTCTCAACCTCTTACCCCAGTGCTGTCTGGGTAATGGTACAATTTACTAGAACAAACACTGGAAGAACAGTAGGGATGAGTGGAAGAGAGGAATAAGTTCAGATTGACACTTTAACTTTTGGTTCATTTGAGACAAAGTAGGAGAGGTATAAAGGAATTCGTTGGATATATAAATCTGCTGCTCGGTGCAGAGATCTGGGCAGGTTATTATACTTGAGAGGTCCTTGAGTGTAGGTGATATTTGATGATGGAAGCAAGGCTGGATGTCAGCTGCTTAGGGAGAGAGTACAGAGTACAGGAAAGGCATTGAGAATGAAGCCTTAATAAATGCCGACATTTACAGGTTAGGAAAAAGAAATTGAATCAAAAAGAGGCTGGAAATAGCAGGTAGAGGGGTAGAAGTCAGGGGTGTGTGTGGTATCACAGAAGGCAAGGGAAGAGAATATTTCAAGAAAGAAGGAATGATCAACAATACCGAATGCTGGTTTAAAAAAATCAAGTAAGAGAAACATTGAAAAATTTTTCATTTAATAGTGTGACACGGAAGTCACTGATAACTACAAAGAGCTTCTCTAATGGAATTTTTGTGGTTGTCGATATTGTTGTTTTTCTCCAGATCAATAAATCTCTTTCTCTCATGATCAGTAATTCTATTGTCTTGCCAGTTAATGAATTAACCAAGAATTTTAGTGTGAAGGAAGTTTTAAAAGGAGAAAGTAGGAGGCAGAGTAAGGGAAGTAAGGAAGATAAACCGTAGCAATATTCTACAATATTCGTTAGTAGTACAGATAAGCTACATTAACACTCTGAAGTGTTTGTGCAGTGGGCCTGGAGTGGGGAAAGAGCCCCGCTCTGTGAGAGGTGGAGCCTGAGGATCACGGCTCGCAGGAGTCACACCCTTCCAGAGTCCTCTCACTCCACCCAGGTCCTGTCCACCTGATTGGCTTAGGTAAGTGGACATCACTGTGAAGCAAGTGAATGCTGGATACAGCCTACCTGGTGGGACTTGTTACCTGGAAACACTCCCCTTTGGAAGACACCAATGTGAGGAGGCTCCGGATGAGTGTGTGGAGATGGTCCCAAGGAGAGCAGACCCCCATAGTTTGAAGGCCCAGCAGAGCCTGCCACCAGCAGCAAGTACCCACTGGGGAGTGAGACCACTTGGGGCCTTCAGGCATCACAGCACCTCTGATGGTTCTGCTTGAATTTGAGACAGAACTGCCTGGCCAGCTCACAGACTTATGAAAAAATAATAGCTTAGCTTTGTTTTAGGACACTGCATTTGGAATGAACGTGTTATACAACAGCAGCAAGCAACAGAGGCCCCAGTTTAGTAAGCTCCCCGGCTGGTTCCCAGGGAACATTTCTGGAACAACATATTAGCCCATTTTTCTATTGCCATCATCTTTTACCTTCTTTTACCTGCTCTTTCTTCTCAACATATTGCTCTTTTCAACTCCCTTCTTGGAGGCGTCAGACAGGAGAGGATGGAACCTGAAATCCTCCCTCGATAATGGACTTAAAGCTGCGTGTCTCTAAATTCTGTGCCTGGGAAAGATGAGGTGATATTTGTATGGGGTCTGACATCTGGGAAACAAAGCTTTCTGTCGCCTGTTTTCTGATCATATTTCCCTTTAACGCATACCAGCACATACATCAAAATATTTTGTTCACATTGGACAACTTCATTGCATTTATAGTCATTTGTGCTTGTAAACAATAGGACTTCTTATAGATCATTACCCTTAATTCTGCTGTGTCAATTTCACTGGACTAAGAAACACCTTGCAGATTAGTAAAGCATTCTCCTGGCTCCTGCTCGTGTCTGGCTGGGCATGCAGGCAGGCCTCGGGTGCTCCATAGAATCCCTTGCCCCTTCTTCTCTGATGCTCTTCCCTGCTCTGCTTGAACTAAGCAGCTTTGCTCTGCCACATACCTCCTCCATGATGTTGCTGCCTTGGAGCCAGCCAACCATGGACTGAGCCCCTCTAAACTTGAGCTAAATTAAATCTTTCCTCCCTTAAATTGTGAGTGTTGGGTATTGTGGCCAGTAACAGGAAAGCTGATTAAAACAGATATTTATATATATAGGTGTTAATAGGATTTGTGGAGGGATTAAGGTTTCTCCTTGGAAAGTAATCTCTACTAAACACTTACCTTGTGGCAATTGTATGAAATGAAGCGAAGGTGGGGAGGGACTCAGAATTGGTGACTCCTCCCCTGTCCCAGCCCCTGAAGGTTTCAAGCACTGTAGGTTTTACATAATAGAAAACTGCTGGCTTTAGAGACACTGAGGGGAACCCAAAGTTCCTATTATGTCTGTAAGCTCTTCTTTTCTGCTTGAACAAGCAACAGCATCACTCACCTACACAAGCTATCAGGAAATTTCGATACTCTCTCCCTCAGGACAAATCTAAAATGCACTGTCAAGAGCCTGTAATGGTTACCAAGCTCTCACATGAGCAGAGTCCCCAGGCACTTCTCAGGATGGATACAGAGCTTGTGAAAGCCGTTGTGCTCCCCATCTTTTCTGGGCCCTCGGTAACCTGCTGCTGTGACCATGACTGGTTATTTGGCTTGTTCATGCAAGTGGATGTAGAAAGAACTCTGGCTGCAGCCTCGGGGAATGGCGAGCCCAGCTGAGAGGCACGTGCACAATCCAGCTTTGTAACACACGCCACGAACACACTGCATGGCACAGGAACGTACTGGGGAATTCGGGTTATTGAGGAAGTAAGGATGGGTTTTGTTTTCCAGAATTACTGAAAGGGGCCTTTGTGAAATCTGCTACTAGCTTGTCCACTCACCATTTGAACCGTGTCTGTGGTAGGGGATCCTTTCCCAGACAAGAAGGTGCCAGGTCTGAGCTGAGTCTTAGAGAAGGAAAGAGGCCCATCAGGATCACCTCACAGTTGGAATTGCTTTTGAAATAGTTATTTTTATATGAAAATCATTCTAAAATTTAGTTTGAACATTTTGTCCCATTTTCCTTTATTCTCAAGTAGACCAAGAGGTGTTTGGATAACAGAATTGTGAGGAAATGCAGATTTTTAGTCCTCAGATCCAAAACCTGCAGTTCAAAGGGCCTAGAATGGAGGCTTAGGAATCTGCATCTTACAAGCTGGTTTAAAGCTGCTCTGTTGGAAGGCAATGTGGAAACTTCCGACTTGACTTACTCCGTGTCTTGCTGTGGGAACTGAAGCTTGTCAGGGGCATGCATGGTCTTCACCTCGCCTCCTCGCTAACCCTCCAGTCTCAGATAACACACACTCACACACCATCCACTCTGTGCAGTCCCTGTTAGATGCTGGGGATACAGAAATGAGTATGACAGTATGACATGGTCTCTGTGAGATAAACCACCAGGTGAGGAAGACACACACTACATAATGGAAATTTACATAAGACAAATGCTAACAAGCAGAGAAAATGCTGTGAAAGTCTTCAGAGAGGTGACAGCCCTGATCTGCACTCCATGGGATGAGCCGGAAGAGCTGGAGACAGAGTTGCAAATGACCCTCCAGGGACAGCACCCCAATATCCTTTCTTTCTCTTCGTAAACAAGGGTATATCTGCACTCATGGCCTTTGGCTTGTGAGCATATAAGAATCAGACTGAAATCAGGAGTGGTGGCCTAGTCCTGGAATCCCATCTACTCAGAAAGCTGAGGCAGGAAGATTGCCATGTTTAAAGACAGCCTGAGCAACACTGTACCTCAAAATAAATAATGAAAAGGGCTGTGGATGTAGCTTAGTAGTAGAGTACCTGCCTACCATATGTGAGGCCCTAGGTTCCATGCCTACTACTGGGAAAAAAACAGAAAACCAGGCTAAAGCCAAAGCAGACAAAATTCAGTGTGGTGGATGCTGCAGGCACAGCCCAGCTCTTTCCTGGGTTGCTGGCAGAGGGTCCTCTACTGTGAGTCTCTGTGTGAATGAACAAAGCTAATGGCAAAGTCTTTCCCCTCCCTGCCTGGTGTCCCATGACGGGCCTGGTTCTCTCTCCCCAAATAAGGACTCCTGAGAAGGGGCATCTTACCTTCGCCCTCTCTAAGATTTGTTGAGCCTCCCGATCCACCACTGAGATGCATCACAGATCATCTTCCTCCAGCAAGTCTCTTCCCCTTTCCGAGGGGTCTCGCTCCAGAGCTTCCTTCACACACCTGCATACTGATCTTGGTCCGTGCAGTCCACAGAACTCTGAGCAGGAAGGCCCGAGGGCACTGGCAGGCATGCACAGCCCCACAGGGAATTCTGATGCAGACCTCTTAGGAACAACAAAAAGATCTTCTCTGAACAAGATCTGAAGACTCTCCGTGTCAGAAATATTTCAAGCAAGTTTTCAAATGCAGCTCCCATGTCCCCTTCCTAGACCCTTTGAACTGCAGTCTGGGAATGAAGACTGGGAATCTGCATCCTAACAAGATGTCTCAGTTCTTTCTATTGCTCACTGCTCTCTGAGCCCACAGAAGCTAATCTCCAGCTTTTGTGAACGTAGCAAAGCAGATAAAGGCACGGGAACTTCCTTGCTGGCCACAGAGGTACTGCTTGCTGCACCACATGGAGGTCCAGGTGGCTGGAGCTGCTGTTCGCATCCCATGCTTGGCACCTGGTCGCCACCAGTGACTTCCAGCCACACAGAGATAAGGATGTGCCCTTCAAGGACAAGCTCTGGCACCTGAGCATTCTCGTTTGGTATCCCTAGTGCAGCCAGGTTTCCAATTTGGAGCACGCATTTCCTCCCTGGCAAGCAGTCAATGCCAGGGACAGAGGGACATCGTTCAATGGAACCTGACCCTTGACAAAGGAAGCTCCAGACACAATCAAGAAGGACTCCTGGCAGCTCTTTGAAGCCCTTCCTCTGTCTTTTCCCCTAATGTTCTTGGCTAATCTGTTTTAAAATTATTTCCAGCAATGTTTGCTCCATAACCTCTCCCTGGCAGGCATCCCTTTATCTAAATGGGCTTCTAAAGTGTTTCCCCCACACTTCCATCTCCGCTCACTCTGTCCTGTCTTTAAAAGAAGAGAAGAAAGAAAATAACAACAAAAGGAAACAATTGTCTTCCTAACGTTGCCTGGAATGTATAGGCGGACTAGAAGTGTCGCACAGTGCTTAGACAAGCCCCTGGAACCAAGCTTCGTGGGTTCGAGTCCTGGTTCTGTGTTAATAATCCTGAGCAAGTTTCATAAGCTCCCTGAGCTTTGTTTTTTGATCTGAAACTTTGCAGTAAAAATGCCCACTTCTATGAATTGCCTTAAGGATTAATGAATCCAAATATATAAAGAATATTGAGAAATACCAGGTAGGGAGTACGTGTTCAATAAATCCAGTTATCGTTAGCATCTACGTGGGCAAATGGGAAATAAGTTACTTGCCTGCATCTCATATTTTGGTCCTGCTAGTCTGTTTAAAAATTAAATCAAAATAAAACTCATCAAATTAGTGAGAAATGGGCAGAAGAGATTTAACCAGAGATGTTAATGCAGAGGCCAGCAGAAGGACAGAGGGTGAATGTATTCACCACCAGGATGCCCCCTGGGCCGTTTCAAAGCTAAGAGGTCTCTCTTCCTCAGAAGCATTTTTTTTAAAACATGGAGCCTTATAAATCAATGTAGGTTTGAATCCTAGTTTATGAATCTTCTTAGTTGTGGAAAAGTTATGTAACTTCTCAGAACCTGAGTTTCGTCTTTACGTTCAAATTACTCATCTGCTCCCCACTGGATAGCTGTAAAGGTAAATGACAGGGTGATGCCACCACTGGCCACAAAGTAGTCATTAATTTAACATTAGACGAACAGAATGCATTTGAAGAGAGAGGGAGTCAAGGACACAGGCGGAAGCACAGCAAAACACCTGAGAGTGCCAGAGAGGGAGGGCTTCCCGCTGGGCTGTGTGAGCCAGCCAGCTACAAATCCAGCACGGTCTATTTAACTCCTCTCTGTTTTGATACTCCCAGCAGCGGCTCCCTTAGGAGTAAACAGTGATGGCGAAGCAACGCGTTTGACAAGCGGCAAGTCAGTACCAGTCACTCTCCCGCACAACAGGCAGCCCCAGAACAGGCGACTTACTCCCCAGGCTGCAGTCCCTGGAGGGAATCAGAGCAGATCTTACTTTGAAAAGGTGAGTTTGCGACTGTTCATCCTGCTTTGTATTCCACGGGCCATTGGGCATTAATGAAGGAAGAGAGCCAGCCCCAAATGCCCCTGAACGGGGTCATTACCTGCACCTGGATGGATGCCAGAAGGTCGCGTGTGCCCCCAGACATTTGTCCTACAGGGTCACACGTAGCTGCAAGATGTTGCCGCATGGTTCTCCCTTCTTAATTAGCTTTCCCTTTCATCTTCAGAGATACAGGGGCAAAGGAAAAGAATTAACATATGTAAAAATAAGGGCAATAAATAGTTACTAAGTACCTGCTTTGTGTCAAGACCTTTATGATTTATCTTTAATTTTCATAACAGCAGCAAATTAATACAGAATTTAGTCCCAGTTTTCCAAAGAGGATGCTATACACAAACAGACTCAGAGATACATAGCAATTTGTTTTAGGTCACACAGCTAGGAAGTAGTTGGCTGATGCTCAAAGATGTGATGCCCACACATGAGGCCCACGTTCTTTCCATCACAGCAAGTTGCCCTTCGTGGAAGTCATTCAGGCTGAGGATGATGATCAAAAAGAAAGACAGAGAATGGAGTGTTCCTCCTCTGCAAGCAGCCCCAAAGTGTCTCCGCTCATTTTAAAACTAGGTTGACCGCATCAGCCTACAGACTCCCTGAGAATCAGACAGCACATAAATCATTGTGTGAGGACCGTGTTTGGGAAGGTCTTGCAGGGCTTCTTTCGTTATGCAGTGATGCAGAGAGATGCAGAAATTGTCTTACTTGGACTCTTAAAAGAAATAAACCTTAAGCACCTGATTTCCTGATTCTGCATGGACATTTGAAGTCAGATAGTGTCTTTGTTATCCAATAGAAAATGATTCACACTTTACACGAAAAATTTATTAAGTATCTACTGCAGGGAGGCGGTCATTCCAGCACTTGAAACAGATCACTGAAATAAAGCAGGTAAAGATTTCTGCCTTAAATGAGCATATTTTGTTAGAGGCTTATGAATGTCAAGAAACAGGGAGACTTCTAGGAGATGTTGAAGCAACAACTATTAAGTGAGTCCTGGGTTTTGCTATTTGTACCTGAGGAAAGAACACATGTTGTTCCCAAATTTCTAGGTGTTCGTGACAGAGTGAGTCAGTATCTCCAAGAGCTTTCCAGATGGAGCTTTTCAGAGGCAAAAAAAAAAAAAAAAAAATTAGTTCTGGCCATTACAATGTGTTCAGCAAAAGAGGGTATAACTTGGCCTCATAAGAAACTTTCTGGTAGCAAAGTTAAATTCATTGTTGAGGAATGACACCAACCCAGAAGTTATTTTATACCTGGAACTGCTAAAAGCGAACCTTTTTGTAGAGACTTGTTCCATGGTAGAAACTGAAGCTGATTTAAATTGAAAGTCCAACTCTATCATTTTATGATACAACCTTGGGCAAGACAATCGGCTACTATAAGCTTTCCTCACTTTCCAAAAAAGATGAATTGTGTCTACATCATTTTGTTTGGTGTGGTTTCATTTGGAGTATGTGCATGTTTTATTGTTGTAGAACAAAATGGAAGAATGTGTGCAATGTCACACATGTACATCATTCTTTATAGCTTACAAAACAATTTTTATCATTTACGATATCAAGGTGAAGTTCTTGTCATCCTGCCCTCTCCTTTTCTGATAATAATGTCAACATTTCCTTTATTTTCAGTTTCTCACATCCTCCTGTTTATTCTTTTTGTCACAGTCTTTCAGGCCTTGCGGCCTCACTCCTGGTACATTGTAAGAGCTGCTCACATTCCTGGCTCCACTCACCTCCTCTGCAAATTCTGCATATATCTGACAGCTAAATCTAAATTAATATAATTCATTCATTGGAAACACTGTTTCCCTCACATTATCTAATGTTCTGTGTTACACATCAAGTCTAAAGTTGGCATTTGGTCATAGGTTATTTTTCTAGGCGGATGTGTCTTTACTTGTCAGTTACCCCTATTCTGAATTTCTGAATGTCTCATTTCTTCTTACATCGGGATCTTTGCTCAGACTGTTCTCATTAAGCAGAATCCCAATTGTGCCTATTGTTGTGCGTTTCCTTTGTGTGTTCGCGCATCTGGTTACTCTGCTACATTTTAGAATGGTCTTTTTTCTTCTCATTGCCACTAGTATCGATACCTAGTACTGAGTAGAAGTTCACTGAGTATTTCTTAAATCGAAAAAAATAAAATAAAATGCCCATATATATTTGGCTGATGAATTAATTCCCTCTGTCAGTGAATTTCATGGTATTTATAGCTTTCTAAATCTCTCTGTAATTCCTGGAATTTCCAGTTCCTTCAGCCATCAAGATGAACTCGGTTCTACTATTTTCTGGACTCTATATTATTATATTCCTCATGACTGAACTCCTCATGCATTAGAAACCAAAAACGATGCTCGGGATTGCCCGATTCTCTTATTAAAACATATAATAGGGAATAAATATTTTCTATCTACTTTATATAATATTTACTTCCACTCAATCCCTGAGAAGGAGGTGCCATTTGATCCTTGCTTTACACGTAAGCAAACTGAAAGCTGATGATTTTTAAAATGTTGCCCAAATTCAAATAGTTTGTCAGAGGTGGAGCACATGACACTCTGCCTATTTTGAACCCACATCTTTTGTAACCCACAGCCTATACAATCGTTCAATCAATAAAATGATACCAAATTCATGTTTATATGTGATTGTTCATTTAGGTTATTCTCTTATCTTACTGCCTCAAATCAATATTCTAAAATGTAACCAGAAATACTTTTAAAATATCAAGTGTTTCTCCTCTACAGGACCCCTCTGGAGGCTCCCCAAGGCCTACTGGACATGTGCAGACTCCTGGGCAAGACATATACAGCCTCTCCTGACAGGGGAACCTTATCTACACAAGCAAGATGATCCACAAGTGCTCCGCCCCTGAGTACACCCCGAAGGACTGTGTCTTCTTTGCGTTCTATTGCCTTTAAGCTTGCTCCACGGGGGCTCATGGACCAGACAAGAAGCAAGTCACTGTGGACCAGAAGAATGAATAGCTTTGACCCCTCCATCTGGGTTACAGGCCTGAGGGGACCATGGTAAGAGGGCAGCTCACTCAAACAAGGGGGTCCAATCCCAACTATTTGAAGAAGTTGCTTGGACAACACCTTCACGTGGGCGTAGACATTCCAGCCCCGGGGAAAACCCTTTGATTTCTTTGCCAGACACGCAGCACCTATCCTCAAAGACGAGTGAAAGTGTGGCAGGCTGCAAAACAGAAGGGAGTGCTGCCTCATTAGAGTTAATTTTAAGTTGGTTTTAAATGATGCTTTGTCATGCATCTAATAACTTAAGTGGGCATGAGAAATGTGTTTATCATATTGCACGGAACATGTTTTCTCTTGCTCCCCTAAATATAACCCTTCTCAGAACTGCAAAGAAGGAATAATGTCTCCTTCCCCCCAAGAGATTGTGAGAGTAATCAAGACTTTAATGACATTTTGCCCTCAGAGTCTGCCCTTGTCTATTACCAGGAGCATCTCTGTGTAAGGAGAGTCACTGTTCTGAACATTTCCCTCCTCTTCACACATGCCTCTGATTTGGTGACTTTACGTAATGTGTGCATTCTGCTGCAAAAGGCACAGTACATGGAGCTGCTAAGAGTGTGGACCTTGGTCCCTGGCAGCTTTGCTGCTCATCCTGGCTCTGCTGCTTAACATCCGGGTGACCTTGGACAAGGCACTTGTTCTTTCTGTGACACACTTACAAAAGAGAATAGCTTCATTGAGATAATTCGTGTACCACACAATTTACTTATGCGAAGCACACAATTCAATAATTTTTAGTACGTTGAGGCAGCTATCATCATAATCAATTTAAAACATTTTCACCACCCTTCCAAAGACCTATACTCATTAAAAGCCACTCCCCATCCTCCCCGCTCCACAGCCCTGGACAATCACCAGTCTGCTTGTATGGTTTTTCCTTCATTAGATATTTCGCATAACTAAAGTCATACAGTAATACATAGTCCTTTGTGACAGCCTTCTTTTTTTTTTTTTTTCTTTTTTTGTGGTGCCGGGGATCGAACTCAGGCCCTTGTGCTTACAAGGCAAGCGCTCTAATCACTGAGCTAAATTCCCAGCTCCTGACAGCCTTCTTTTACTTAGTCTTTTTTGTTGTTGGTGGTGGTGGTGGTGCTGGGGTCAAACTCAGGGCCTTGTGTTTGTGAGGCAAGCACTCTAACCACTGAGCTAAATCCCCAGCCTCTTTTAATTAGTATAATGTTTCTAAGATCCATCTATGTCATAGCATCTAACAGTACTTCTTTCTTTTTATTAATATATAATATTCCATTATATAACACTTTTTGTCCTTTAATAATTTGAGGAACATTGAGGTTATTTTAGTTACTTTCCTCATTGCTGGGACAAAATATCCAACATCCACAACTAAAGGAGGAAAGGTTTATTTTGGCTCACAGTTTATAGAGGTTTCGGTACATAATTGGTAAGTTCCAAGGCAGGGCAGCGTGGTGGAGGAGCATGCAGGAGGAGAAACAGCCCATGGCAGGGTAAGCATGAAGTAGCATCTGCAAGCAGCAAGCCTCCCTCTCTCTGTTATCACATCCAGGCTACAAGTCTTTTGGGTGATGCCTCACACACCCAGACGGGGCTTCTATTATCCATACTCGGATCTATGCTAAACTAATTTAGTTATCACATACCCTCAATCGTAGTATCACACACCCTAGTCCAGCACCACACACCCATGATCCAGCCATCTCCCAAAAGTCCTACCAATGAGCACATGGGGTTTGAGAGGACACCTAGCCACAAGCCATAACACAGGTCAGAGATGGCAAACTCTTTAGAAAACGAGTGCCCAAACTACAACCCAGAACCCACTTATTTATGGCAAAGTGCCAACACTCCAATTAAACCTGAATATCTGATGCTCAGCTGCTGGGGTGATGCTGGGGTGACTTGGCTTGTGTGCCAACAGAAAGAGATCTGCGTGCCTGCGGTGGCACGCATGCCAGAGGTTCGCCACCACTGACAGAGGTTAGTCCTGCCTTTTGAGTATTCTGAGTAGTGTTTCCATGAACCCCTTCATGTGCAAGTTTTTGTGTGGACATATGTTTTCATTTTTCTTGGATACATACCCAGGAAAGGAGTTGCTGGGTCATACATGACTTGAGGTTTAACTACCCAACAAGCAACTAGACTATTTTCAGACATCACTTCAGATTTCCATCAGCAGGGCATGAGCGTTCTCATATCCACACATTCTCACCATCACTCATTATTATTGGTATTTTTACTACCATCATCTTTGTTGGTATGAATTAGAATTTCTTTTGGGGGTCTTCCTTGCTTGCTTTAAAAAAAATATTTCAGCTAATGGACTTCATGTTTTAGAATAGTTTAGATTTATAGAAAAAAATGAGTATATGATACAGAGAATTCCCACATACTACTCCCTACACATGCACGCACACATGAGCACACACGCACACAATTTCCTCTAATAATCACATTTTACATTACTAGGGCACTCTATGAGTTCCTAGGTCTGCCGTTAAAATTACCACAAAATGGTTGGTTTAAAACAACAGAAACTGATTCTCATAATCCTTAAGGCTTTGAGATCTGAAAACAGGTGATCTCAGGAATTATACACCCTCTGAAGACACTAGGCGAAATCTTTCTTGGTCTCTTCCCAGATTCTGGAGGTTGCTGGTGATCACTGGCCTTTTGTGGCTCGTCTTCCATGTGTCCCATCTCTCCCGTGGTTGTTAAATGTCCATCTTCCTCTCCCGTGAGTTTCTGTCTCTCCCAACCGTCCACAAGACGATCAGCCATAGTGTTTTGGGGCAACCTCGATCAAGCATGACTTCATCTTAGCTTACTTATATCTACAAAGACCCTGTTGCAAATAAAGTCACATTCAAGGTACCTGGGATTAAGGTTTCAACCTATTTTTCTGTGGAACACAATTCAATCCCCCCCATATATAATCACTGTTGCATCATCATCATTAGCATCATCATCACAACCATTATTAGCTAAGGTCTAGAGTTTGCTCCGCTTTCATTTTTTTTTTTTTTTTTTACCTAATGTCTGTACTCTGCTCCGGGATCAACCCAGGACACCGGAGAACATTTATTCCTCAAATCTCCTTAAGTACCTCTGACTCTAACGCTTTTCCTGCGGCAGCCCCTGCTGTCTATGCCTCCCATAGCCTGGAGGAGCATCAGTCAGGCATTGTGTAGGAGTCTACTGGAGCTGGGCCGACGTGCTTTTCCTAAGTAGAACGAGGCAATTTTAGGAAGAAGATCGGAGAGTAAGGAGGAGGACCACAGGATGTCACCTTCACTGCGTCATCTCAAGTGCACATGCTGTCACGGTGCCATTACTTATCACTGTGCTGAGGATAACCCTGAAAGCCTAATGACACACCACGTTTCAAGTCTCTCCATTCCGCACATGCTCTTTCTTCCCCTTTTCTATTCTATACTCTTTGGAAGAATGAAGAGCTTTCCTCACCCTTCTTATGACCCCCACTTTGGTCCATAAAATAGGCCTAACGATATGACTTAACAGTTCACAGAAATGAACTACAGATTTATGGGTTAATTTATGTAATAATCCTAAGAATGATTACTTAAGCAGAGTAATAACTTAATAAACATTAATGATTTTTAGCATTATCATTATCATAGCTTTGAAAACCATTAACACCCTTTGCCTTCTACTATAATAGGATTGTCCGTGTCTGCCCATGCTGTGTAATTTTCTCAATAAGTATAGACATGCATTTATAAGTATGTGTATATATAAATACATATACACACTTCTACATCTATATACTAATGTATTTGCCTAATAAACCCTTCTTGATCCTAAACTCTTTAGTTTTGGGTAGAAGGAATCATACAGCTGACTTTGGATAGGTGACCATGGAAAGTGAAGTAATACTAAATACCACAGTTTCAAAATGTTTTTAAATGTTCATGTACCAGCATTATCATTTACCTCCTCAGTGGCCAGAGTAATTTTCATCTTCAATTTCCAAGTTCACTTTGTTAGGCATTTCTTGCTCAAATAATCAGTCACAGGCACTCTGGGATCATGAAGATGACTAACAAATGGTCCTTGGTCCCTGCCCTCATTAACCTTACAATCTAATTGTGGAGACAGAAATAAATAACTCTACTATGAGCTAAAACAGAAGCATAACTAAAGCTTTTTGATAATGCACAAAAGGGAACAATTAATTCTGACCATGATTACCACAGACGACTTCACAAATTCGTAGCATTTCATCTGACCTTTGCAGAATAAGTAAAATTTCAATAAGCAGAGAGAACAGTGAAATAAATTTCACCCTATAGAAATCGTAAGAGCAAAGACATAGATATGAATAACAGCAATAGCAAATAATATATCATATTTATTGAGAAATCATTCATAAATTTTCTTAAATTGTGTAGGCCCTTACATGTTAAAATTATTTAATCATTCCTTAAAAAATCTGAGAAATTAATGCCATTCAAATAACCACCTCATGAGAGAGTGACAGAAAGAGACAAACCTTGACCGCTTAGTAAATTTAGGTGATGGATGATGGATGATGGAGTAGCACAGGGAGAGTAGAAAATACGAAGTTGAAAGCTAAATCGGAACTCCATTATGAGGGACCTTAAATACCAGTCGATGAGGTCTAGGTTTTGCTTGTGAGGGCAATAGGGACCATAAAATGATGGTGACTGATGTTCTCCTACTCAACACAATCTAGTATATTCAAACTAGATCATGTTGAGTAGGAGAGAAATCTATGGTGTTACAGGAAAGAAATGTGTTAGGTTTAGTCTGTATAAATAAATTTAGAGGAACATCACATATCACAAAGACCCTGCTGAAAAGAAAACAAGGAAAAAGAAACTGAAAAATATTTACATTCTTACGACTTTAAAAAATGAAATGACCCCAATACACACTATTTCAGCAAATGGAGCAAAGTGGTCCAGAGGAGCCGGCCATTCCGGACCTGACTCGCTCACTTAGCCCAATTAATACAACCTTAGGGGAAAAGCAGGAGGAGTCTGGAAGATGATGGTGCATTAAAAATTAGTATGGGATGTATTTTCTCTTTGGTTAACAATTACAACAAATACATTAAACATGATCAAGAAATTGTCGTTATTACACACAAATCATATTCCTACCACCTTGGTCACGATCGGTTGGAATGCACCATACTTCTATGGGCCTAGGTTGCTGCACTGTCCTAACACCATTTAAACAGATTGTGAACATGGGGAAATCTGTGAAGGAAGCCGAGTAGAGGTCTCTGTAGTAAGAGAGCTCATTTTGACCACAGTAAGTAGAATAGACTGGAGAAGATGACTAACAAGAGAAAAATCTGGAGTGTTTTAGTCAATTATAAGAGATAAGGGGCTGAATAGAGCAAAGCAATTTAAAATCTTTTCATTAAACTTGCAGATAGTCCTGGGAGGAGTAATAGCTTCGGCAATTTTCTAATTGCATAGTGTAGCAGTAGAGAAATAAATGTTAGAGTTAGAAATCATCCTTTATATTGAACTGTCAAACCCATCCCTCTCCATTACAGAGAAGGAGAAGGGCTTGGAGATGAAGGATGGGAGATTCAGGACTCCAGGAGAGTTGACAGAAGAATTAAGACCCAAACTGAAGTCTAAGGGCTTCCAGACTAGCCCAACTTCCCCCGCCCCCCAAAAAAACACCAGATTAGCCAGTTATGAATCACAGTGAATGTCACTGAATTGAAAGGAAGAATGGGGCAGAAACAGGACCAAGCTCTTGAGGACTGTGGAATCAGGAGCAATAACATAAATTAAAAAGAAGACAGGGGGTGATGGAAGATGAAATTTGCCATGCTTCCATTTTTGCCAAGAGACAGACCCTGAGCCATCATCAATGCCAAGTTTAGCTTATGAGAAAGAATAAATTTACATAGAATCATTTTTTAAGTAAAAACATACTTACCTTGAGCCTCTCTCCTCTCCTAACCTCCAAACTTGTTCCAACACATTTTTATCTTCTCCACACACCACTGATTTTCAACCAGGCCCTGAAAAAGGGTGAAGTCTTCAGAGTGAGTATGTTACTCACTCTGCAGACCATTCCTTAGAATAATTATCAAGGCAGAAAACTATTCTGGACCAATGTGACATCTATTATGTGAATAAGAATGACTAAGAGATAGATAAAATATCTGCTTCCACTATGATGACTCCTTTCTGTGAACTAGAGACAGTCATGTGATCTGTTTCCTAACTCATAAAATGCAAATGATGGTATAAACCTGCTTTATTAGGCATTTATGAAGGCTTATGGCAACATGCTTTTACAATTGAAAGCTCAATGTAAATAGCATCGCAATGTAAGTTGTTAAAGCGCTCCAAACTTCTTTCGGTCCTACATTAAAACATCTTTAATTTACACTAAATGAATTCAAGCTTTGTAAGAATTCCAGCACAAGCTAGTCTGGAGATTGTTTTATAATGTGTGTTTTGTTTTGCATATAAACATAATATACAGTTATTGTAGAAAATCTGTAAAATGAATGCCAGTCTATGAGCAGCAGTAAAGTATAGTGGTTAGGTAAGACTTGGTATTGTCATTCATGGGTGGTTTAGCTCTATATTTTAAGTAACATGTCTGTGAATGAACCCAGTTTTTTTTTTAAAGGAGAAAATAATAATGGTTCTCTTTTAGAGCTGTGAAAATTTAAGTACTTATTGTTGTGAGCTATAAAGCTCTTAAGAATAATTCCTGATTCAGAATAAGTACCCAATAAATGTTAGCAATTGCTATTGCTAATATTTTTTTTTCTTATTTTAATGATAGTTAATTTATATAAGTAAATTGCACACAAACTGGAATTGTTCTATGGAAATAGAGAGGCGTGGTCATTCTCAACCTTCTAGATAATGCCAAATTGCTCCTGAAAGTGTTCTAATTTACACACCTACCTGCAAGATGATTTTATTTTTGATTATTTCTTCTGTCAGCTTTGGTAAGATAGTAAGATGTATTTTTTTCTAGTAATCAGTTGATTTTCTAAGTTTTCAAATTTATGGAATAAGATGGTTCAAAAAACATCTTACTTTTCCTTCCATCCAATTATCTATTAATACATCCACATTATTTTTTACTAATATTGTTTTTATGTCTTTTGGTTTTAGAATGCTAGATCCTTCAAGGAATCAGTCCCCTGAAAAAACAAAAAGAGAAATTTAGTGAATGTTTGTCTTTTTTTTCCCTGCCCTACTACAGGTATGTTTTCTAGTTTACTAAGGTCTGTTATTATTACTACTCCTTTCATTTTACTTTCTTTCAATTTATTTTGCTCCTTTTCTAACTTCATTGAGTGCCTGGCTTATTAAATTAAACATTTCTTCTTTTCAACGTGCAGGTTCCCTTCTAAATGTTGCTTTAGTTTCACCTCATGGTATTTGATAGAAGGAGCATTTTTGTTACTGTTCAGCTCCAAATTCTCTAATTTATATTATTGCTTCATCAATATGAATTACTTATAAAATATCCTCTTAAATTTTTAATTTTATAGGTTTTATTCTTTTATTACTGATAATCAGTTGCAAATAGTTGATTTTTTATGTAGCCATTTCATGAGTAAGAAATTCAGAAATGGATCAGTAGACAATGTTGTGCTCCTCCAAATGGTTTCTAGTAGGGTTGTCTTTTAGCTAAGCTTGTGTGGAAGCTCTAGGTTTGCTTCATTCATATGCTGCGGCACAATGTCTGGAAATCTGGATCCAGCCGGATGCCTTCGATTTGAACACACTCATAGATTCTCTCCATAGATTCTCTGATGTCTCTTGGAGGCTTGATCAGGTGCTTAAAGTGTAGTGATATCAGAGTGTCTAGACTTATTATAAGGAAGTGCAAGGCTCGAAGTTTGAGTCATCCATCAGGCCGAGTATAAGATACAAGGCTTCCTGTGGCCTGTCTCAGAGGTTCAAGAAGATCCCTTCCTGCCATACTCTGTGGGTCAGGAATGTGAGCCCAGATTAACAGAAAGAGAAATTAAATTCTACCTATCAATAGCAGCAGTAGTAAAGAACCTGTGGACATCCTAATTCTATCACACTCACCAATGTCCCACCACATCACTACATCCAGTTTAAAGTTTAGGGTCTTCCAGAGACATACTGTTCATACCATCAGGTCCATATGTGACTTCTTATTTTCTGGTGACCAATAAATTGAAAAGTTAACTACTTCTCTCACGCTCAATATGTAGGTGGTGGCACATAGTCAACCTAACCTCCAAAGCCCTTCTCCTTGGAAACATGAAAGAACATGAAACCCAGGGAGTTGCTTGTCTGAGGTAAATCTGAAATCCAAGAAAGGAGGAAGGTCCTGCTCCAGGCTCTAGATCTCTGCTCTGGAAGGTGCACCTGGTCCATTTTAATTCATGACTTCATCCTCATGTAGTTGATTTCTATTGATTTTCCATGATCATATTTGACATGACTTTGAAACAGGAGGCCTCACTTTTGGGAGCCTGCTTTTTCTTCATGAAGATACAGTGTCCTAACAGTTGTTTTTGATTTTTAATCAGTCAAATGTTTGTTTTGTCTCTCTCTTTTTTTTTTTTTCTATGAGGCAAGGGAGTCTGGACTAAAAGCTTTTTTGCACTGAAATTCTTCCATTGCTTATTTGGCTTCTGATCTATTTCCTTCCAGTCAATTTCCTGTGCTGACAACTAAGGTTTTTCTTAAGACCTCAGTCAGCTGTCTCTCTCTGCTCGCTCATCTCCTTGTTTCTGTCAGGGGCGGCTACTCACAGTGATGTTGGGCGGCTGACATTCAGATTGCTCCTTTAATCTGATATCTGTTGCAAGACTGGAGTCTCAATTATTGCGCAAAAATTCCTTGATACTATTTCCTGAGGCTGTGGTCTAGAGGCAGTAGACAAACTCTATAGGTCTCACATTTCTGTTTTTCCCATATTTTCTTTTATTTTTGCTTGCAAATCAGCCACTTATTTTCCTGCCTATATTTTGTTAAAAGAAAACAACAGCTTTCAGCACACACTAACAATTTTTCTTTTATTCCAATCTCTTGCTCCAGAGCTTCTGATTCAGTAAGAACATGATCTGATTCCAAGAACCAAAGCTTCAGTTTTATCAGATTTTTACCACTATATGTTTAAGGCCTCTAGGTACCAATTTCTTCCCTGCTTGCTAAACTATCATTTGGTTACTGTCACATGTAAAGATCTTAAATTTCTATATTAGACAGAATCAGTAAAAGTAGCCTCAGAAATGAGCAACCCTCACATCACAGCTACACAAAACAAAAGTTTATTTCTTACTCGCTTCATAGCCGGATGCAGCTCAGCAGGTCATTAGACTTGGCTTTGCTGCGTCCTTCAGGGACCTAATGGCTTTCTCTGCTGAGATGTGCCTTCCCAGCCATCCTGGAAGTGTTCAGATAACAAATGTGTGTGGAAAGGTGAGAACAGAGTATCACAGTGAGAGGGTAACACATCCCACAGACAGGACCACACAGATCACCCCCACTAGCAAGAGGGCTGAGAAAGGTGGTCAAGCTGTGTACACAGAAAGAAGACCCGTAAGAAAGTGAGAAAGGAAATAAGGTAGTGAGTACCTGACTAATTTCTGCCATAAGTTTTATACTAGAACTTTTACTCTAAATTTCAGGCTAGTTGTTCTTAGTAGAAAAGTTTAGTAGGAAAGTGCAAGGTATGTAGTCTACCCCACAGCCAAAAATAAAAGTGTACAAATTTAATGTTTCTCTAGTCTAGTCTGAAATTATAGTTTTGACTCTTTCATGATCTAATACTATAGTTTCCTAAGTTTTTTTCCCTTTAATTTTCCAGGTAATGGGTTTTTTCTTTCCTTTTTATTATAAATTGCTGTTTTTATGTGAGAAAGGAAAGTAGCCTATAAAATTTATGTTATTTGGAACTTAATGAAGCCTACATTTGGCCTAATATACAGTCATTAAAAATAAATGTTACATGAACAATTGAAAATAAGGTAAATGAGAAAATGGGAGACTTAAAATTTTCCAATTACCTCCCATTTCACTTAAATAAAATTCAACCTCTCATACAGCTCTAAATGACCAGATCGCTGTCTACTGGCCCATGGTTCTCTCATTCACTTTCCTTCCACTTATCTGTGAAACTCCTGCCACATCGGCCTCTTTTTCATTCCTTCCTCAAGTCTCTGTGGCTGCTGGCCTGCTGTCTCTAGACCTGGCCCTCACCTGTCATTCGGTTCCAAGTCAAATGGCAGCCCTGTGAGAGCACCTGCCAGGCCAGGCCAGGTGCTCACCAGCACATCACCTTCTTTTATTCTTGTCACAGCATTCGTCACTGTCTGAAATTAAATAGTTAACTCACTTTTATATTATCTGTCCTCTTCATCTAAAACATAATTTTATGAAAGAGGGACTATTGTTTTTCTCACTATTTTATTCCAATGCCTATCAGAATACTGAAAATGCAATAAACATTAGATAACTATATGTTGAATGTGTAACTAATCTCACTTTCTTATCCATTCCTAACTGTAAGAAGCAGAGATTGTGGCGATATCATGGAGTGAGTGATATAGAGTCACTCAGTTTGTATCTGTTTCTCTCTCTCTCTGCATCTCCCCATCTCTCTGCCTCTCCGTCTCTCTCTTCTTCCCTCTCTTATTCTTCTCTTTGCTCTTTCTCTCCTTTTCTCTTTTCTCTCTCCTGTAGTTGGGCTTATCTTGCTAAGATGTATTCAAAAATGTTTCTTGACATGAATTTTTTTTTTTTTTTTTTTTGGTGCTGGGGATCAAACTCAGGGCCTTGTGCTTGTTAGGCAAGCACTCTAACCACTGAACTAAATCTCCAGCCCCAACATGAAATTTTTGACTGAGATTTATATCCTTTTTTTTATTTTGGTAAAAGAATGGCAAGAAATGTCTCAGTCATATTGAATCATTTACCATACTTCCATACTTTTTTTTTTTACAATTCTGATAGGCTTTATCTGTCCCTATCCTTTGAGGAGTGTTTTAAAAACAAAGAATACGCTACATAATATTTCAGTGACAAAGCTTTTTGTGAACATACTTTTCCAATGTTTTATCAATCCTCATTTATATACTCTCAGTATGCTTGTAGCAAATCACTCTTAATCTTATGGGACTCTGAGCTCAGAAACTTTCCTTTCCATGATGGTAACACGATGTTACATTAGCTTACGGTACTAGGTCAAAACGGTTTCATTTTTCCTAAAATTCACTTAAATTTCTTTGCTTTGATATATCCCTACCTACTTCAAACAAATAATGATTTTCCTTAAAGTTTAATTAGATGAATTTCAGGTCCCTTCACTTTGGATAGCGTGTCTAAGCAAAGACGGCCCACGGTAGCATGTGTGCCAAACGTGAAGGTGACAGATGGTCTCAGGGCTTTTTCAAGCGAAGAAAATGAAACTGGATCCTAATTGTGAGCATGTTCTATAAACATGTCTCATCAGTCAGGGCTGGCCAGGGACATGTCCTGCCTCAGAGGATCCTTGGGAAACCAGGGTTATTTTGAGGAGAGTCTGTGTGGACAGAGCCAGGACAGCTGGCAAACTGATATTCATTTAGAATGAAAAGTGCCAGAGCAGTTTATGCACATCCTGTCCCTGTCTTGGCTACTCCTGGCTGCTCTTTACAAGGTAAATTTTCTTGAATTTTGGGCACAGTTCAGAAAACAAGCCTTAGTGTTTTACTCATAAGAAGCAGCATAGTGATGGGGTTGGAGCAGTGGTACTTTGCGGATTCACATAGGAATCTAAGGGAACTGTCTTTTCCCCACAGACAAACACTGTTCCATAAGGGGGTGATTTCTTCTGGTGTCTCTAACACTGAACATAATTAAAGAAGGAAACATAACAGCAGAAAGATTACTAAGCATATTTTTGAATACCAGCACATGATCAATTTGACTGAAATTACGACTACTATCTTTAATACTAAACGGGGGCTTACTAGTTTCCAAACCCAGTGTTAGGCATCTTGAGCTCCGTAATTTTCTAATTCACCACAGGAAGCCGATGGGGACAGTATTATTCTCTCCATTTTATACATGAGAAAACTGCAGTTTGGGAAAGTTTAATAGTTTCCCAAGGTAACTTTGTTACTATGTTGAGACTCAAGATTCAGAAACCAGGCAGCCAAGTTCCAAAGATCACACTTTACGTGAGTGTGTGGATAGATGGATGATGGATGGAAGATACGTGAACAGATGATGGATGGATGGATGGATGATGGATGGATGATGGACAGATGGATGGATAGATAGATGGCTAGACAGACAGACAAATGGCTGGCAATTGGATAAATGTATAAAATGTACATGGCAGTTTTTAGACAGCATCAGACAAAAGTAAGAAAATTCAAGTTCATTTGAGAAGTTGATTCTACATCAATTCTAATGACATTTTGAAAAAAATACTGATCGTCTTAAAAGGGCTGTTTGCATCCATGTCTTCTATATAGTGTCTGCATTCTGCGGACAGTAGTGGGCAGCCTCACTTCTCACTAGAATGGTGGGACTAGCTACTCATGAATGCAGCTGTCCCAGCAGAGAAGAGCTAACTCTTGGTGCTGCTCACTCGCTAACCCCATTTGAGCACCAACTTCATGTTTGACGTGATTTCTTTATCTCTCATTAAAAGCAAGGACAGACCACCATCCAGTGCTCAGAGCAAAACACCCCAGAGCTTCCTCACATAAAATCGTACATCAGAATATGCTAAGCTTTGTTAAAATACCACAGGCTTGCAAATTTTTTCAATAATTGCTACAAACACTCACCAGAGGGGGACGTGTTTATTCATTTGCTTAATTTCTAATACTGTTTTCTGCTGTGGTGATATTGTATTAGTCTCTTTTACATTTCATTTGGCAGCTGACCAATTGAATTTATGCTCTTTAGCAAATGGTACAGGATTTGAATGTTTAGCATCTCATTCATGTTACTGGTTCTCAGATTTAGTACCCACACAGCCTGTTGGCCATAGTGTTTCCCTAATGAGAATTTTGTAAAATGCCTTGGAGACTCGTTTCAGTTTGAGCTTTTTTTTTTTCCATTCACATGAGCTCCATTTTAAAATACTGCAATTTTGCCACTGAATGAGTATCGGCTCTAGAGAACACAGGCTTTTCTCTGTAAATTCTGAGTTTCTGAAAGTCACCCTCTACCCTAAGGAACCTTTGTTCTATCCTTTATCTTGGTATACTCCCTACTTCTCAGTAATTGTGCTGAATATTTATAATAGTGTTCCTTACTACTAGAGATTTGTAGTCGGTCACATATTATGTCTTATATTTCTTGTATTAACCTGGAGAACATCACCATTATTCTGTTGAGGAAACTGAGTCAGAAATGTCAGGCAACCTGTCAGTCTTTGCTCAGAAATAATCCCCAGGATCTATGTTTAAACATATATTCATATATCTTCTGTTTCTGTATCATCCCCCAGTACACAAATATTGCCATTGTATCCTGCTTCACCCCATTTGTGAACAATTACTGAAAACTTGTGTCTCTAGTGATTTTAACCATGTGTTTTTATTTCTGTCCATTGGACCTCAACAAATAATTCTCAACTGTCTCCCTACGAATGCTTGTAAGTATTACGATAAAATCAAATAGCATAACTTCCTCCTTTTATTCCACAAATTTAAAAATTTCTGATTGCTTTCTCTGTGACTCTTTATGCAGCCTAATTTATAATTGACTACATTTCTTTGATCACATTCTGTTTTGTGCAAAATCTAGCCAGTGCAGAATAGCACAGTGTTGGCATCTTCCTGTTGCTACACACCCTCCTCTCCTTAGCATTACCCAGTGTGGAACTGTTTGTTTGTTTTATTTCATTTTCTTTGGCAGCCACATGACACAGTCGGCTCATGTCACTTTGATGGTGGGCTAAGTCCCCTGGTCACTCTCACATGCGTTGCTAACGAGACACTTCCTTCTCCAACTTGCAGTTGCAGTTAGTGAGAAAACAATCCGAATCGGACGCCTCTTGTGCACTGCATCAGACACTTATTGCTTCCAGTCACTGCAGTGGAAGCCAAATCCAAATTGTCTCATCCAACTGTGTGCAGACATAGCCTGCAGCATCTCCGTCATCTGCCACCGCAACTCGCCTCCCACGATAGGCAGTACTACCTGCAGGAACGGGGCACCGCAAGACTTTCTTCCGATTTCTGCTTGTGCAGGTCCAGAATGTGGGGAGAATGAGAGATTTTCAGAGTGAATTTTGACCAATAGGGTGCGAGTGAGGATAGCTAAGTCCTGACCCCAGGTAAGCTGTTTGAGATACAGTCTATCCACCTTCTCAGAAGACAGTTCCAAGCCAGGTGTGGTGGTGCATGCCTGTAACTCCAGCATTCAAAGGCTGGGGCAGAAGGATTGTGTTAAATTTAAGGCCATCCTGGGCTGTATAGTGAGTTCAAAGTCAGCCTGATGAGACCTTGTCTCAAAAAGCAAGCAAACAAAAAAAGATGGTTCCATAACAATCAAAAGTCATTCCCAAATGTAACCTAAGAAGTGCCTGTACTGATTTGACTTTTCCTTATGCCTTCTCTGCCTCTTTTTTCTTCACTCTTGCTTCTCTCTGATTTTGTTTTAAAAAAAAAAATAATTGTGTGTAAGCCTTGCTCTCATTTCTGGGAATTCAGGATAAAGTCAATTACAGAATGTTAACTTCTATTTCTTGAGTTTATTTTAGGTTTGAAGCATTCAAATTTATAAGATCTGAATTTTTTCATTCAGAATCTTTATTCTTTTCATCTCCGTACTCTTGATCGGTAAGAATTTTCAAATATATGAAAGAATTTTCAAATATGTGAAAAAACATAGACCGTAATTCTTCCATATTAATTGGAAGAATTTTCAAATATATGAAAAAATAAACCATAATTGTATTAATTAGAAGCAATGTTATTTGACAAATACTTCTGGTGTCAAGGAGTCTTCCTAACCAAAAATCCATTCTTGTGGAGCAGAGAGGAGAGTAAAAGGGAAAAAAAAAAGATAATCCAGTAGATTTAGTACATACATTGGGTGAAGGTGCAAGAGAAATAACATTTTCACTACAATGACTTCAAATTTAAATGGGTACATCCAGCAGGAATCAAAGATCCACATAGTCTGATATGGTAGGTGGTACCTGACATTTTTCTTCCAAAAGTATATTTGCCAAGCCATACCAACATCCAGGATCTATTTGATTTTAGTAGGAAACCTGTTCTACCAATTTTGGTAGAAAACATATCTGACGACAGACTGCCTACTTGTGTTAAAACTAAACCTTCCAGTTTATTAGACATAACAATTAATTTAAAGAAGGTACCTGAAAGGAACCTTAAATATTTTCTGATTCTTGATTCCTGCTCATACTTCTCTAAACAGGACCATGAGGCTCAGAGAGGTGAAGCAACCTGCTCTAAATCACCAAGAAATCTACTGTTTTACCCTCTCCTTCACATCCTCTCTATCTAGCAATATCCCTACCTTAATCTAGACTATGACAAAGTTAAGCACGTAAGTGTCACGTCTTGCTTATAAGACTGTAAGCTTCATGAGGTCAGGGAATCTATACTGTTCACCTCAATATCTGCAGCAACTAACACAGTACCAAGTACCAGCGTAGTGATGAATCAATGTTTAGTGAATCAGTGAATGTATAAGGTTATAAATCCTTACTGTGAAGAAGTCATTTTCAGCGAACATATGCCATTATGATTTTATTTCCCATTTCCCAGCAGTTATCCTGTTAACTAAGCAATTCACCATTAATAAGAAAGTCAATCAGGAATCCAGTCTCCAGTGCAAGCTATTAGAGTGCATTGAATTATCCAGCATGTGAGAAGGCTTGCAAACTGAATATCAACGCTGCCTGGCCGCAAGTTATTTACTGCTTTTGTACCATAGAGGTGGCTGTATTCAAATGATCTCCTAAGAGCAGAAGAGCTCCTAGATGGGCTATCCTTATTCTATTATTACTTTACACACTGTGGGCAATACCTAATGAGGCCCTACGTCATCTTGTTTGGGAGCAGAGGCACCTGAGAAGCCCTGGAGACAGACATTGTCCTGGGTGGCTTTAGTGCCTGGACGAGACTCCATTCCAAGAACAAGCTCTCTTCTGTCATTTAGATCAGTTTTCGCCAGCTTACTATATTCAGTAGCCAACCAGCACAGTAAATCATCATTTATGTATTTCTTGCATAATTTAAAAAGTTGGAGTTTACCTGTGAGGTATTATGTAAAAAATATGTTTTCTAAATGAACATCATTGGAATCAACTGGAGTAAGATCGAGTTCATGAAGCGCATCTTCCTGGCTGTACAGTTTTAGAGATCTGAGTGAACTTGTTTAAGATTCATTATCTTTTTTCTGCAAAATTGCAAAGATGGCAGGACCCATCTTGTAGAATGTTGGGATAAGCAGGAGACAATGGTTTACCTCAAATAGTACAATGGCTGTTGTCCAGACAGTGCATTCTCTCTGGCATCTACTATTATCATTTTTAAATTTTAAGCATCATACTGTATGTATTTATTTATCTACTTATTTTTTTCAAACTGTATGTATTTATGAGGGACAGACACTTTAATATAGTTGAGATTCTAGGAGAAACATACTCTTGGCCTTACATGAGGTGATGGTCACCTTGAGGAAACAGGGTATGCATACCTTAAGCAAAATGCAATAATCAAAACTGCAAATATGGCAAACAAATTACACTAACAGATACGAGGTGCAAGAGAATATTGTTAGGCTAAGATTATGTGGTCTGTCTCACAAAAGAGTATGAAATTCAAGGACCAGTGATAGAGATGTAGTAAGTTAGAAATGAAAGTAAAAAGATTCTTCAGTGGAAAAAAATATGTTAATTTCAAGTTCCTATTATCTGGTTTCTTTGCTGTTTATCTTTTAATTCTTCCTACCGATCACAGGCCCTCTAGAGACGCCCACTTCAGAAATGCTTTGTTATCCACATTCTGATGCTACATGTTCCTGAGAATAAAAGAATAAGAGAATTGTTCAAGGACTTTATCTTACACCAACATATCTAACACCTTATTTTTGCATATCTGACAACTCCAATATCCTCTACAGTTAGTTTTTGATTCCTGTAGTACAATAGTTAATTGAATGGATACAATGAATTAAAAGTAGGTATTAGAGCCATGAGTAAGTTCATCTTTTAAGGGGAAAGAAGATCCTACTTCTAGACGAGACAAATAAAAATTTGAGTGAATTTGATGCTTTCCCCCCTACATTTCTCCTTTATGTATCATTTTACTAGTTAACACAAATTACATTGCATTATGCTTGTTAAATATTTCAATAAAAAGTAAGATTCTAGCACAAAATTATTGCTTCATACAGAAAATGGAACTTTTTACAGGGCTTTTACGGAGTGTGACCTCATTCCGTTATTAATAACGCACTTCGTGATCTTTCCTTCATCCACTGATCTTAAGAAGCATTGCTAACATTAACTAATTAACCCTCTTTTCATCTCCATGAGGAAGGTAAGGCGCATATCTAAAGGCTTACTCTGCTGTGATGAAACTTGAGGGGAAGCTGTTTGATAGCTGCTTGATGAATGTAAGATGCCCAGAGGATAGAGAGAGATGACTTTTCAAAAAAAGGGGGCTGATTCAAAATTCCTGCCATAGATCCCTCTATCTCACAAGCCACCTGACCACTTTCTCCATATATCTTTACAAGTGCAAATCTATTCTCATCTATTTGGAAGGCATGATGCCCAAACAAGCATTGGTCAGATCCTTGGCACCAATCTTGGGAGATGAGCATGTTCTGGGCAATCTGTGTCCCCTGCCACACTGCATCTGTTTTGCCAGATGTCACACCTCTGGATCCCTTGATGTGCCACCCCTGTGGCTGCACGTCTGCTTAAAGCACATCTGCTGCTGTGTAAATGCCAAGCAGCAAAGCAAATGACAGAACTCGTGTGTGTGTGTGTGTGTGTGTGTGTGTGTGTATTTTGGGGAACGGAGTTGGCAGACACTTAGAGCACAAGAATCACGATGCACTCACACAGAACTACCCCCACAGGCTTTCTCGTGATGATGCTTGCTGCAGCCTACAGCTGGGGAACATTAACGAACATACCCTTAGCCATCAAAATGAAAACCTCAAAGCATATTCTTTCCAGAAGCAAACAGCGTGCATCTTCACCCTTAGAAATTTGGATCAAAAAGTTAAAAGGACCACAGCATCTCTTCCAAATAGAGGCAGTGATATGTAATGTTGGATATTTCCTAAATGGTTTCATGTCATGATACATTAATTTATTCAACAGACACTTACTGAGTACCTCCAACATAGGCAGCCTTTAACATATGAAAAATAGCTGTAGAGAAATGAAACTGGACCTGACCTAGTAAAATAATATACAAACATATGAAAGACTTGAGTGGCCACAGAAGGCAGTCAGTGGTAGCTATCCCAGGGAGAGTTTTCTCTGGGTTCAGGGCAAAAGGAAGCATAGCCTAGTGGTGAAAGACAACGTCTTTCCCATTTGCCTTACAAAGAAATGGTGGAAGAAATCTGGACATAGAAAGCAGCTGCAGAAATGGTGTGAAGGAAGATGTATGTCTATGTTATATTGTCTTCAAGGTCATTTCCTTTAAAATTATATACGTCCAAGCAGTGAGATTTGTATGTTTGTGTTGCTAAACTCTAGTCTACACTTTAAGGTCAGTTAAATAAAATCTGAAGAATTCTTATCTAGATATTTAACTAGCAAATTAACTAATCCCAAGGAGGAACTGACTCACTCAGGTAAGGTTATGTAGCATTTCATAGATCTTTATCAAACTTCATACAGGAAAGTTTTTTTTTTAATTATCCTACTCATGTTAGAAATAAAGAATGATAAGCTTGAGCAATTCCTAGGCAAATGGATGCATCTTGAGACCACACTCTCAAGTGAAATAAATCGGACACACATGTTTAAATACCGCATTGTTTCTCTGGTGTGAGAAACTGAAAGTGTAAATAAAGGCTAAAATGTAATATAGTAGGAAAGGGAAGAAAATGTCCAAATGGGAAAGGGAACAAGGGCAGGGGAACGGAACAGAGGAACAAGAGAAATAAGAAATGGAAGGAAAAAATGGAAACAAAGCTTTTGTAAATAGGGAGGGAGGAGGGGGTGAGGGGAGGGGAATGGGAAAAAAAGAAGCAACAAGATATGTCATGTATAGGTACAAATCCCCAATGATGAATGTTATCATTATGTACATCTAAAATGTACCATTAAAATAAATTTTTTTAAAAAAGAAAGAAATTAGAATTTGGTTATAAACATGTGTGGGACCTACCAACTTTTAAGAGGTTTAGGAATCTTTGAAACTATAATAACATCAGGCCAACACTGGGAGCTGGCAACTGCCTGGCCTCCCATCCTTTATAAATCCAAGATGTGGCTGGATTACAGTATTACAACTGCTAACAAAGTTTGTTGTGTCCACCTTGGAAAGAACTTTTAAAGCAAGGTGTTTTCAGATTACCTTAGGATACAAAGTAAGAATTCCTGACCTACAGAACAAGTCCTAAGTTGGTCAATTTACAAATTCATGTTGTACATGCAGAATTAGCTCTGCATCTTGCTTCCCTTGTAATATACAACAGATACAGGACATTATCACCTTCTCCCCAATATAACTGCCAAAAGAATTTGATATTGTCTCAATAACAACCTTGCTTAAGTGGATTCTCTAGTGTGAAGGAAGGGGAGTAGTTGAGTTTATTGCTAATAAGTAAAGGATGGATACAAGGGCTATAAAGTAAAAAGCCCCATAACTCACTAAAAATCATGGTGTATAAATATGGACACTCATTCAAGATAATTAAGCAACTGTTACATAGTAGGCAGAGTTGCATCCACTCTCTCTTACTCCCCTCCTTCCCCGCTGTGTACATATCTAGCATAACCTTTTATACTATTCAGAGTCCTAAATTCTGTCTTTTCCTGATGGCAAGTTGTCCTTCATCAGTCATGCCTGATGTCCTGACATTTAAAAACTGACATATTTTTGAAATACTAGTGGTGGTCTCTTCTTTTCAATTACTGCTAACAAATGGCGTTTTAATAGGTATGAATGAAACAAGTTTCCCGTGTATCTGTTGTATTTAAACTTTGGTAACCTTTTATTCTTAGGGAATGAAAATTCAAATGAAGATCACAAGTGCTTCCAGCTTTAGTTACAAGGTTAAAAGACTTTTAACATATCTATTCCAACTCATGAATCCTAGAGTTTCTGTTTGTTTGTTTTAGTATTTCCCTCCAATTGTTAAATCTGAAAGCAGCTGAACTGCTTCTGCACACCTACTCTTCCGGTAGTCCTCCCAATATCACAGGGCAATCTGCAGGCATGTAACGGTAATTTCATCAGTAGGTGGGATATTTAAATGAGTAAAGGCATACGAGAATCCAGTTTTCAGTAAGGTAATGATGTAATTCATTCCTCTGCTTCTTTTGTCTTATGTGCCTTCCTTTTAAAAAATATGGATCTTTTAAAAAATATGGCTCTCTTTCCAGGACCAAAATCATAGTGCACATTTATAAGACATTGTGTAAGCATATTAACTATGTGGATATGATCATTACAGTCTGGAAGACTACAGCTGGTATTAGCAATTTTGACAAGCCCACTTAAAATGTTGAATCAAGTTCAGTCAAGGGACAATAGTGAAGAATTTTACGTGTATGTCTGTGGCAAACAATCATAAAATATGTCATTTAAGAAAATACCCAAATAGAGCTCTAACCCAGTTGTTTCCAGTTTCAAAATGTTAATCTCTGAACGGTGGCTAATCTAGATGATAAATGTCTTTTTAAATGTGACAATTTTGACAACTATTCTGATCTTTTATTGAAATAGCTGGGGCGGGGGGGGGAGCGGTGACATTAATGAAGTATGTACTTTAGCTCCAAAAATGACAGGCAAAGCAGGAGAAGGTGAAAATAGCTAAAGTTTTGGATTGGGGGATCATCATCCAATGATTCTAGAGCATTAGTAAGCACAATACTTCGTAAAGTTGGCAGAAGACGTGATTCAGATAAACACGCAAGGGGCACTATGGATTGGCATATCCAACACCTACTATAAATATTTTCAAGCAAATTTCCTCTGCTGCAGAGCTAGAATGTCCAAAAAAGTTATTTCAGAGATTCACTCGCAGTTAAGGCACCAATGCAACTAGGAGTGGGGTTGAGGGAGATGTGAGAAATGGGCGGCACCAGCCAGAATGGAGGAGGCATTTCCACTAACAAGGACAAGGGTGACGGACACTGGCACTTGGTTCTTACGGCACCTGTGGGAAAGTTCTAGTCATCTGTCCCAGAGCGTCACAACCTCCAGTGAGCAGCCTGGGGACCACTGGGCTTTCCCCAGAACTCTATTTGTCCTGGATGTTCTTCCTATCAGTGTATCATTCACAAATAATCCTCTAATCTTCCTGGAAATTGTTATAAACCCTTTAATACCATCTAACAAATCCCTTCTTGTTTCAATTTATGGGAATTAATTATCAGGACTCCAAAAAAGATTCTCTAGCCAAGACCATAACTAAAAAAGTGCTGAAAAGATAAATACATATTAACTATTCTTAAAGTAAAGAATCATATTGTAATTATATCTATTTATTTCAAACCGTGATAACATTACTTTAGGAATCATATTGTTTGAAACTTAATTCTACAACATGCTTTAGTTTGCACACTCTAAGAATAACGCTTAGTTTCTGGGAGGAGATTGGACTAAAATTTTTACCAAATATACAGGACAGTAGATTCATATTGGATAATGACTCTCTTTTTCAGTTGGGCATTCTTAGCAAGCCCCACACCAGCCCCTCCCCATCCCAATTTACATTGGTAGGAAAGTTTAGTCAAAATAAATATGTATATACAAGATATTAAAGAGCATCGATGTACAAAGACTGTACATTGATATAATCCTAGCGTTCAAATACAGATACCATCCATAAGAAGTCAATTACTTCAGACTCGTTTGGCTATAAGACAGAGACTAAAGTACAAAGGAGAAACAAAGGTGAATTTCTTGTATTCTGTAATTGGGAAATATAGGATCAGCTTGCTGGCATAAGTGAGTGTAGGAATGCAGGGATGACCTTCATCCTTCTTTTTTTGTGTGTCTGTTTCAATAGAAATTAGTCTGGAGGGAAGTTTTTTTATGCCAGTTCTCTATTCACAGACTTCCAAAAACATAATCCAAAAGGTTTGAGATCTTTCCTTAAGCAATGATTAAATACTGACATTATAACTGTTCTGATTTTGCAGATGAGAAAGACAGACATGCAAAGTAGCTAGTTAAACGCATAGCACCATAAGGGAAAAAGCGTGGATTTGGCCTCTATGCAACAGGACACCAAGCGGAACTGCTTTTCTACTCTCACAATGGTCCCTGGGGAAGGCAGGTTGATTGGGCCGTTCTTATTCTTAAGAGAATTGCACTAATTTTAGCCATGTGTTATTAACTGCTCAAGACGAATGCCTGGCACACAGGAGTTTTGACATCAGTCTCTCTGTGTGTTTTTGAAATATCCACAGTAAAAAGATGAACAGAAATAAACACAGTGTCTAGGTTACAAAGGAGCATAAGTGGCCAAAGCAGGACTAGATCAATGAAGTGATCAGCAACTTGCAAAGTAATTCTCAGGTTCTCAGGGGAGTTAGAGTAGAACCTAGCAAGACAGACAAACAACAAAAAGAAGGGGAAAAGACCTGAAGCAATAAACTACCTTTGTGCCTTTGTGGAATAAAACAAAAGTAAGTGGCAGGAAATGAAGAGATTTGAAAATCAGAGGTAATCAGGGAAAGTGATTTGGAGAACTAAAACTGCAAATAACTATAAGCACATTCTTGGAATTAACAATGCAAAGTTGACTTACAAGTTAAATATAAGTTAAAAGATCTTTTAAAAATGTTTTTTTCCAAAGCAATTTGTCTTTCATGCCTCATTAAAACTACTTTATACAGCTTTTATTTTAGTGATGACTTTGTTGACAAGTTTCAAATATCACCCATTGTACCATGAAAGCAGGATGTGGAATGGGAGCTGGCAGTGAAGTGTCTGGACAGGCTCAAAGGAAGCTTATTGGTTATGGAAAATTTATTGCCCTGCTTGCACCCTGAAGCACTGTGAGTTTCAGTTCAGGGCCAGTAAGGAGATTTATCAAAGGAAACTAATAAGATGCGTGGAAATAGCAAGTAACAGTTTTTAAAACCTCGATGAACCAGTATAAGTTTGGGTTTGAAAGTCTGAGGTTCATCTCTGAAAGTTGGACTTCTAGGTATAATTTCAGGTTAACATTTGACACATTGTATAGGCAGGAAAGAAGTGAGATGCTAGGGGCATGCCTCTATGGAAACTAAGAAGGCTCCATCCCATGGCCCATGGGTACAAATACCTCCGAGAACCCCGCAAGTTACCATTTCTGGAGTGTCACAGGGGATTGGGGTCTGTGACTAGGAGCACAAATCAGTGATCAGGAGTGTGGAACAAAAGTGGCTAGGTTGCAGCCGAAAGTCCTCAAGGTGAAAGAGAAACATTTTCAGGTTTTCACATTTTCAGGGCAGCCAAAAACCCAGAGGATTATGTGACTTCTTTCAGTTTTTCAGTGTTAGCAAGATGGTTGAATTATAAAGTTGTCGTGGGCCAACTCCATGCCTGCCAAATCCGTCCTGTAGGCCATGCTCTGCCTGAGGATGACATCTTTGCAAATTTGGCTCTGTCTCCAATCATTTTTTCATCCTTTTCCTCTTTTTTTTTAATATTTAACTTAGTTCAGGATGAGTACAATATTTTTCTTCATTCACTTTATATCTTATACTTGCCCATCGTATTTTAATCCTTTACTCTTGTTTCAGACTGCTTAAAATACGCTGTTTCTGTATCCTTCATCTTTTTTGACATTTTGTATAGGATATAAAAGAATGAAAATAAAAGTATAAGAAAGAGGTGTGGGGAGAAAAGGCGGTGCTATATGGGAGCCACGTGTACGTTTCCTTCTCTTGAGCCTTGTACAGCTGCTGCTAATGAAATTCAAGTTAAACTTTTCATATTATTATGAACTTTCAAACCCTCATGAACTGAGGTATTATTGTACTTCAGACCCCCAAAAATAAAAAATCCAAATAAAACAAAAACAGAAAAACAAGCCAATATGACCATCATCGGTTAGCAAGTAACACGGTCCTCACATAAGATGGCAAGACTCGTAACTCTGATCCTAAACTTTGGCCTGACGTGGCCTTTAAGTGAAAGAAGCCGCTGGGAATAAATGGGGCATCACCTTGGTGATTATTTATTAAGTCCTCAAATCTACAGTGATATACAAGGGTAGACCACAAGCACATGGAGAAGACAGAAGGTTACGGAAAGAAGACTAGGCAGGGAACTAGAAATTACATTCAGTCTCAGATCTGCTGCCAACAAGCTGTAAAATCTCTCTGCTTCTCAGTTCATTATTTATTTACGGTTTATAACTTGCCTATTTCCAAAACAGATTGGAGGTAGCTTCCAATAAAAACCACTAATGTATCAGAACTCTTTTACAAGGTAATAACCCAAGATAAAAAAAAAAAAAAGGAAGGAAGAAAGTTACAGCAGCAAATCTAAACTAAGGGAGTAGACCATAACTGAGCAGAAATGTTGATGTGAGTTTCACGCTGGAGTAAGGCAAGAAGCAGGCTGTATCATCACGATAATCTGTAGGTCTCAGTTTCCTTACAAATGAGTAGGAAAGGAGAGATGTATGAAATCACTTTTAACGTCTTTCCAGGTTCACTTGTTTCTGTTACAAAGTGATATGTCCTTTCTGAAAATATTTCCGCAATTTCTCCAAGCCCTGTCACGGGTCAGAAGGGAAAATGTGGGATTGAGCGGTTCACTGATCACCCAGGTAACTTTGGAACCAGAGAAATATATGAAAAAATAGCAATATTAATGCAAATGCTCTATGACTTAAAAGAATGTTAAATTTCAAACAAGTAATATAGTACCCAAAAGACTGACTCTTAAAAAATAAACAGGAATCTATATATGCTAATGACTGTCTGTGTATGGAGAGGTTGAGACTTAAGAGTCCAAAGACATTTTTGCAAACAGATCGGTATAAATGTACCATGAGAACCTCAAGACAGTATGAAGCCAAACTGAGCAACACAAAGTCCTGGAGTTGAAGAGACTCTAGGCTCAGTACTACTTCATTCCTGGGCAGACTGCAGATTCAGTCCTGCTCATAGACTTTGTGTTCACCTTTCGTTACTTACTGAGGCCAACTATTAAAGTGCCGGGGGACAAATGAACCCACATGATTCCACAGTGCGTTGACCACCCTGCATTCATTAATCTATAGAACGGCTTACATTAGAGAAACACAATATAGCAGATCAGATATATATTTTTGCTAATTCCAAATAGCAGCGTACAAGTAAATACAAATAAAAGCATCAGTGACTGAGACTTGCTGGGTCTCAGACGACCTGTGTTTCGGCAAAGGAATCTAGAATTTGTTTCTGTTCTGCACTAGACACTGCTTGACTGTTCCCTTACACTTGGATATTACTGTGTAGGAAGGAGGAAAAGCCTCAGAAGATGTATCAAAGCAAATACCAGAAGGGACTATGGCCAGGAGGAGGTTATCATCTAAAATGACATTTGGGAGAAGACAATTGTGTAATTAAAAATACAAAACGAGAAAGGGGCATCAGAAAATAGAAATATCAGGAGTAGGTTTGTAGTGGTGGTTGAGGAAATCCAATAAAGAAAACTTGTTCAACTGTAAGAGAGGATATGAAAGGTATAATTAATAATGAAAATGAGGAATAAGAATGAGAAGAATTATCCAGCCATCCCTACTTTTGGAGATAAAATTCCTTCAAATCTGTGTTTTTCAACCAGGGGAAATTCTGCTTTTTGCAAGGCATTTGACTGTGTCTGGAGACGTTTTTGGTTTTTTGTAACTAGGAGGAGCTACAGGCATACAATGAGCAGGAGCCAGTGATGCGATGACGCTAAACACCCCACAGTGCATAGGACAGGCCTCGAGAACCAATAACCATCTGTCCCAAATTGTCAATAGTGCCATCGTGGAGGATCCAAAATAAAAATAACCTAGGATCACTACTTTACCTTTGGTAAATTCATCTTTTCTTGAGATAATTTGCCGTGCTCCATTCTGCTTCCAGTGTCTCAAGTGGAAGTCGGATAGATTGTTTTCTTTTGTGTTGTCCCTCAGATCCAACTGTTCCCACCCTTCTGGTCCTTAACACCCTTAGATGGCACTTGGTTCAACAGTAATCCATGTCTGATACCTTTTAAAATATTTCCACTTAAATTATTTTCTGTTCATTTGTAGGATTTAGTTCTTTGGGCCCCTACTGGATTGGTGTTTTGATTATGGGGTAATGACCTTCTAGACTTGGTCACAACCCTCTCTGCTTCTTCAGTTTTACCCCCTTCTTGGTGCCCTGAGGTTTATTGCTCTTAAATGGTATTCAGGACAATTAATAATAATAATAATAATAATAATAATAAACACTGATATGAGGGGTTTTAGTGTCCAATCGCATTTCTGAATATTTGATTTCAGTTTTTGGTGCTCTTTCAAGATAGCACTTTTGTATCAAATATAGTTTTTAGTATGTTAAAATTCTGAAAATAGTCCTCAGATTTAATAATACTTTGGCTTGAAGGAGATAAAGCAAATCAGATGGAAACTAAAGAATTAAGAGCCAAAACCGTTGCTTTAAAGAAAGAAAAAATATGTTTTTGTAATCACACAAAGAGAAAGATTCTGACACAAACAACTGACTTTGGCATCTTTTTTTTTTTTTTCTTTTTCTGGGATGTAGCCCAAATTGCTGCAGGCTTGAAGTTTATTTAACCTTCAGCCTTTCATTTGGAAATCAGCAGAAAACTCAGTTGAACCTTTTTGGGGAACTTGTGTTCCCACAGTGGGTTTGATTTAGATGAGAGGTTATTATAGAAAAAATGTGCCATTTGCTAGCTGTTTCAAATGCCATTTCCTTCTGAGGCTTCTTCTATAAGGGGGCATTAATATCTTTTTCTGACATTTTCCCTCATGACTGACATTCTCCAGAAATTTCTCCCCTGACATTAGTTTCATTAACATTATTATTGCTTTTGCTTGGCACCCTCCTTCTATCTAATCCTGTAAAGATCAAATGATGCCTGTTCCAAAGGCAACATTCTCCTCGTACACACACAAGGCGCCCACGGAATCTTACATGAACACAACCCATGAAGGGCCAGCAGACACCAAGCGAGTGTATTCTCTCAAATTTCAGAACAGAGATGTTTTCAGTGATAGCCCGTACATTTCACTCATATTCAAAAACAAGAAGAAGGGGGAAGGTTTCCCTTTATGCAGTAGATGTCCCTCCAGTGGAGAGTCATCCCATGCATATTGCAGCTATCTTTTCTCTAGTTTAAGTGAGAAGCTGCATTACATGGTTAGCAAATGAGTTACAAAGCGTTTGTTAAGCACGCTGAAAGGGAGGTACAGTCATTTCTTAGCTGGACTCTTGAAGTTTGTGTCTCTGTGTACAATGGCACGCAATTCTCTATTTTGCATGTTCTCAAAAATAAATGAAACTCACTTTTTTTGCTTTTCACAGAGGATCCCAAGTTTGGGGATTTACGAGCAGTCAGAATTTCAATAAGTAAAAATGCCATCCTATTTCCAATGATATATTTGATTAAACTGTAGATATGTAATAGAAATTTTTCAGGGTTTTATTGAGACCAGTCAGTACATAAAATGCTTTCCCTACTGGTAACTAATATTTATTGAGTGCCTCCTATGTGTGTTAGACACTAAGCCAAAGTTTGTGTATGTGTTATTTTATTTGATTCTTCTGTGCATAGAATTATGTACTCACCAAATCATTCCTTTCAAGAGGTATTCATTTTCCAGCCCCCCTCAAGTTAGCTGGAGCCATGGGACTAAGTCGTGGTCAGTAAAATGTGGGTAAGTGTGATATGTTCCATTGTCAGAGCTTGTTCTTCATATTTCTCTCTCTCTCTCTCTCTCTCTCTCTCTCTCTCTCTCTCTCTCTCTTTTTCTCTCTCTCCCTTCTCTCCTCTCCCTATCTCTCTCCCTCCCACTCTGCCTCGCACCTCTCTCTTCGTTGCCATTGGCTGCTGGCTGGATCTGGGTGGAGTATGAGGATCTGAGGTCCAAGATGACCACAGAATGACCATAGTCTGGGTTCCAGGGAGAAGAGCCAATCAGAAAATTTAATGATAATGATACTAATTGATGACTTTTCATGAACAATAAATAAAGCTAAATAATTCTGATTCACTAAGATTTCATTGCTGTTTCACAATGAAAGTATATTTTAACCTGCCTAATACAGCAACTGGTAACTATAACTGGGTGTTGCTGTAACACAAAACTTTAAAATACAATATTTTCCTTAAAGGTTGGGTGAAAGGTGGTAAGGAAATTAATACTTCAGTATAGAACTATGGGAAGTCACATAATTCAGCGGCACACATTTCTTGCTTGCAATCCTGTGGAAGCCAAACCACACATCTACGGAGACTGTAGCTACTGAGGAAATCATCGAAAGAATCAAATTGTTAGTGTATAGTAGAGACTATTGGACGCTTTTACAAGATATTACAAGAGAAAGGTGAACCCAGGAAAAATTTCTCTGGTTTTCAAATAGAAATGAAAGAGAAAAGAGAGTCAGCAAGCACAGGCTTTATTTCTAGAAAAAGCCATCTGCTTTTAGAGATAGATGACAAGAGATGTAATTTTCAGAGATTTTCGGTGTCAATGGCCCAGTAAAACTCAAGTAAATAAAATGTCTGAAAAACCAATATGAAATTAAGATTGTGGCATCCAAGTCAAGCCTGATAGCCACCATTATTTTAAGTGAGAAAGGCACAGGGTTGAAGAAATCACAAAACAAGGGAGGACTGAAAACTAAGTTTCAGAAAATACAGGAGTGGATATGGGCAAAGAGAACTAAATGTAATCAAAAGATCAGATATGCTGTTGTGGGCTGCACTGTCTCTCCCCACAGACTTAACCCCAGCACCTTAGATGTGACCTTAGTTGGAAAAAGGGTGTTTACAGAAGCAATCAAGGTCCACTGAGACAATTAGGGTTGTTTTACTCCAATACGACTGATGGGTGTTCTTAGAGGGGAGAAAGTTTGTACATGGTCTGGTACAGAGAAAGGACCATGAGAAGACACAGGGAAATGTGGCAAAGCAAACCAATGAACTCTGTGCTTCCCATGGTTGATTTTTACAATAGTAGTATCACTGCATTTATCTTCTCTCTCCTCTAGGATTGTATAATTAGATTGGGGTGAGGAAGGACATAGTTTGCCTCTTTAAGCCACAGGTATAAGACCAAGAATAGCCACATCGAGTGAAATGGAAACTGTAGCTCTTTACAGTTTACCCAGAGATACTGCTGGAAGCTGTGGCTGGAAGGAATTTCAGGGAGGAGCTGAATATGTTCCATTCATGGGAAGAGCATAGATAAAATGTGCTTTCTGTCTCACACACCTCTCCGTATGCTCTTGGCACAGAGCTAAATGACGTCTGTAAACTACCTTCCAGGTGGTGAGACACTGTGAATCAGGAGTGTGTTAAGTGATGTCAAGGAAAACAGTTTGTGTATGATTATTCCAATTACAGCCTCTAAATATAACTCTGACACAGACTCTCATACAGAATATCCCCCTCATAAACTATCTCCTTTTCCTCCTCCCAGTGCCCTCCACTTCCAATGACAGATGCAGGCCATCCAGAGAACATCAAGGACTTAGGATAGGCCAAATTTCTGAAGTCGACAAAAGGAAGCCAGATCCCACAGGTGCTGCTTCAAAGAACAGTTCCCGAGAAGAGCAGCTCAATCTAGCTCATGTGCATTAAACTTAATAAGCACAAGAAAGAATAAACATTTATTTGATCAAGCCATGAAATTTCAGGGTTTATTTGTTACTGAAGCAACTAGCGTTACTCATGCGGACTCATACTTCTCAGCGACATGGTGAAATCACGATAGCAGGAGTCAGTTGGTAATCTCAAAGACTGCTCAATTGCTCAAGGTTTTGCAGCAAATTAGCTGGCGTGTGGTGGGCTAGCAATTTCATAGCAGTTTACTTTAGACCACAGAATAAAGAAACGTTGAAATCATGTTACCATGTAAAAGCACAGGGAAGGGATTTTTGATCAATCAATACGACCCATCCCCATATCCAAAATTTGTGTTCGTTTTTTTCCAAATATGATACATCGTAGTGATTTGGATTAGTTAAAATAAGGGAAAATTTTAAAAATGTTTAAAAATTTAAAAAATTTTTTAAAAAGGGAAAATTATCAATGCCAACAACATATGAGTTGATGCTTATCCCTAACAACTTACAGCAAGCATAATGGATTGCAAACATGAAAAATGAAAAGTGAAAAAAAAAAAAAGCCACCACAATGTTAAGTGGCAGTTGCTATAGAATATGATTGAGCAGGAAAATTACTAATGAGGCAGTCCGGGTCTCACTCTGGCTATCAAATGCCTAGTACACCTGAAATAATGCTCAGATCGGGGAGCTGGCAAACCTACAAATGCCAATGAACAGACTTGCGAGACCATAAAGAGAGCTAAGCCAGCCAAGCGGGTTACCTGGAGACCGGCATTAGGACATCGCGGTTCACAACACACCTTAATGTCCTAATGAGAAATCTAATCCCAAAATACCTGCCTAGTGATTATTTCCCAGGATGACTAATCACAGAGGAAATTAAGAAATGAAATACATTAGAATTATTGTTATTATAGAAATCAAAATGTACTTGTTTAAGGGAAAAAAAAATAACAATCATATTTTTACCAAGAGTTTGCATAGATTTATTGACTACTTTTCTTTGAATGTTGGAGTTACAGTCAATTTTCCTAACAATGCATTATGAGGCGACAGAATTGGATTTTTACTCCTGGTTCAGACACGATTAGGGGTTGACTGAAGGCACAAAGAACAGGCAGCTTGTCACAGTGGCCCAGTGTCACAAGAGAGAAGAAACAGAACTCTGCGGTTCTCTGTCCCACACGCACTCACTGAGAAGGACCGAGGGGTCTACATCCGGGTTATGCTGGCTTTTGTAAGATATGTAAGCCATTTACCTGATGCCATGGCAATTGCTCGGGCTTTTATTGATCTTTTCTTCTTCTTCCTTCCATTCTTCCTCCCTCTCTCTATCCCATAGTCTCTCTCTTCATTTCTCCTTTTATTTTCATTCATTCCTTCCCTTTCTTCCTGTGCTTCCTGCCTAACAGATGTGATTTACACAGTACTTGATCTTTAAAGTGCTTTACATGTTCAGAAGCATTGTAATCTCTTTTCATTTTGCAAAAGTAAAAATAATTTATACATTTCTAGGACAACAGTAAGCAACATGGGACACACAGCCCCACTGGTGGAAAAAAAAGAAGGGTTTTGGTTTTTTTTCTCTCATACTTCTCGGTATCTTCTTTTCTCAACTCCATAGCCATTCTATTTTTCCTTCCTTTACTCTCTTTCAGTGTATCATTTCTGGTCCTACTCCCTGCCCTTGTCTTGGTTCTAGACATGTAGGCAGTCTTCCCATAAACCTTCATTGAATTAGCAAGAAATTTTTCCCCCTTCAGCTTAACTTTTTTTTTTCTCCATGAAGTTTTCTCAAAGGCCCAGAGCAGTTTTCTAACCTTAAATTGTTCTTCAGTTGCATCTTCATACAAGCGCAGAGGCAGAGATGATCTCATCGTTTATATCTAAGATGCTCTTTCTGTCTGCCGGATGCTGCATGGGGCAGCTGGTACATTGAAACAGGCTTAACTTTCTGCAAATTCAGCCTTGGGGTGCAACTCTGCCATGATTCATTGTCCTTAAATTCCTTAGTCTTTGAAACTTTGCTGTTTAATCTACAAAAACTGAGATAACATCTACCCCTCCACTGAGCACCACATTACAGATCTGTAGCTTATAGAATATAATATATGGAAAGCCGCTATGGCCAGTCATGTTTGCACATTGTAGGCATCCAGTACCTGCAAGCTCTTTGGTAGCTCCAGCCTTTCCTCTCAATATTGCAGTAGCCAGATGCAGGTGTTTAAGTTATTATTATTATTTCATTTTCCTAACTTCTTGTCAGCTGGGAACTCCTCACTCTGTATTGTCTTACTCTGAAATAAAGGCTCTTAAGGGGCAGGAGTGTGGGTAAAAGCAGCTTGCCTCTGTTCGCCTGCCTAACGAGGATAAATGATACCATGTCTGTGGTTTATGTTGAATGCCTGATAACGCATCTCCAAAAGAAGCACTTAGCAGGAATACACATAAATATGGCTATAATGTTTATTCAAACCACTCTATTTGCAAGGCCAAGTATACAAATGAAGGCTGCAAACAGACAAAATGGGTCACTAAAATTAGCCTACACTGTTTGTGAGGCAGATAATAATAATAATACAGTGCGTTGTCTTTTAGTGCCTGGGCTTCAAGGAGCTCTGGTTACATAAGAAAGATTTATTGCAAGAATAAGACATTTATTCTCTTCCATCTTAATGTGATGTCTGCTAGCCTGGGAATGCACATCACAGAGATATATTGCCTAAAGAGCACTTTTTGGAAGGTTCTTTGCCTTCCAAATCTTGATATTTGAATATTATATAAAGCCAATTTATAGTCCTTAATCATATACAAATGCTGCAGCTCTTTCCCTTAGTTCCCTGGCAATCATGTCCTGCAGGAATGGAACAGAATCAGGGGGTTATTCATCTTTAAAGAGAAACAAAAGAAAAGGGAATAATTATCTGACCCTGAAAGCAGTCATCTTAATCTACGTTGATCAAGAGCTGAATGGAAGATAAATTCTGGACAAACAAGAAGGCAGATTTTTGCCTCAACAAAAGGAAAGAAACAAGGAAGCAAACTAAAAATATTAAGTATTCAATTACTTAAAATAGAATACTGAAAATTTTCAAATTTCATCTCATTCACTTGTCATTAAAAGTTGTCATGTTGTATTTGGGGAAGAAAGTAGATCAGAGATGTTTCTTGTTCAGTCACTCAGCTGGCAAGCAGCGGCGGTGAGGTTCATCTCAGTTCAAGGCTGACTCTGACTCCCCCATGCTTCTCATTCCACCATTACTACACTCTGTAACCTCAAGAACCCCCCATGCCTAAAGCTGCAGACAATTTCAGTCAGTAATTAAATAAGCCCTCTGCGAGTAGAAGCAGGTGCCAGGAGCCTGTATGAGCAGGGTTCAGGAGAAGCTGATGGGTGGAGGATGAGCTCGCACCAAAGCTGTAATGTACATTCCTGCATTTGTCTCTCTTCTGGCCATTTCTTCAGGTCAGGTTGTTAGGGGCTGCATATCACTAGCACTAGAAAGGGGGCTGCTGAGGATGGAAACTAGGGCCTTGGACATGCAAAGTGTTTGGATAGGTTTCTCGTTGCCAAGACGAGATACCTACCCGCCACCCAAAGTAAAAGGAGGAAAGGTTTATTTGGCTTACAGTTTGCAGAGGTTTCTGCTCACAGTTGGTTGGCTCTAAGACAGGGTGGCATGGCAGACAGGCACTGAAGAAGAGAAACAATTCATGAGAAGCAGAAAGCAGAAGGCAAAAGTCAGCCAGCAGCAAGCTACAAGCAACCAGCAATGGCTCTCTTTCTATCTTTTCTATTCTATTTTATATCTAAAGTGGGTAGCACTCACTCCTAGGGTGGGGCAGCCTTCATCCTAGCATCCCACCCCAGATCAATCCCAGCATCGCATCCTTGATCCCAGCAGCACATACCCTAGATCCAGCCACCTCCCAAAAGCCCCACCTGTGACTGCATGAGGCTTTGTGGAGACACCAAGATACAAGCCACAACACAAGGCAAATGTTCTACCACTGAATCACACCCCAGCTGTGTGCTATTTTAAATGGAAACACAGCAGAAGCTGCTTCTGTCCTCTACTATGAGGGCCTTGGCAACCACTATGTAAATAGTACCACGCTTAGTCATTAGCACTTACCTGAAAGATTATTTTACTGCCCCATTTGTCAGGTAAGAAAAATTAATTTCAAAGAATGGAAATAGCTTGGAGTCTCAAAGACAGAAGCTCTGCAGATGGGATTCTATTCATGTGTATCCCACTCAAATGAAAGTCCGTATTTTGATTTGTATGCCAGAGAGCTCAAACTGCTGGCAAAAAAAAAAAAATATATAATACAAAAAATATAGTAGAAAAAAATCAACCCTTTTCATTTAAGGGATTTGCTTCGCTCAAACAATACCTTACACTGGTTAGCTTAGGATGTTAGAGGTGCTGAGCCTGGTCTTATTGATTTTCCTATATGCAATTAGTCTTACACGTTTTCCTATTGCTTAACTATCCACAACAGCTCTCCCTTGTCATTCCTCGGCTTGTCAAGGTTTCTTGTTCCACTGGAAAATATGACAGGGAGTTATCACCTTACATCTGTCCATCAAGCAAACAAATTAGTCGGAAGTGTCGGAGGAAAACAATGGACTTGTCTCTTCCTACACACATTCTTATTACCCTCCTGACCTTCCAGAGAATGTATTTCATTGCCGCATACAACTGTACTTAGACTTGTTTCTTTAAATACACAAGCGAATGTGTGAACACATGAATGAGTAAGCAATAAACAGTCAGAACCTCAGAAGATTTCCTTCATTCTCATCCGAAAACATGCATTCCTGAAAGGAAGTCATAGGATGACTTTTATCCTTGGAAATTTCTTCCCTAGTCTCATGCACCCCAGGACCTCGGGAGGCAGGTGTACACTGTACGCTTGGACCTCTGGTGTGACAATTTATAAGTGAACATTATGTTTAAAGAGACATGGCTCCTGGCAGGGGAGTCCTCATAGAGTCTCCCGATTCTCTCAATGCTGTCCCCATCTCTTTTCACCCCAAATTTCTGGGCAGAGGCATCTCATTTTACCTCTTCTAATTGCATTGGAACAAAGAGAGATTGATTCAAATCTAGAAAATTGTACACCTTGAAACCTCTTTATGATCTCATTTTAGATAATATTTTCATTCTAGTTATTTGCTATTTGCCTTCAACTTAACTGTTAATTTCCTGTAGAAAATAAGCTACTGCCCTACAGTCAATAAACTTGCTATAAATTGAATATATCTTCAAGGTTATTCCTGCTGTTTTCTATGTCCACCTGTTTATTTTCCAGCCTATGTGCCTTGGCTGGTAACACAGAAGGAAAATTATGGCACTCTCTAATTAGAGTAAAGCAAGGGATATTTAGTAAAGAAACTATTTTAAAATACGTGAGCAATGTTTAGGAAAATCACAAGTGACAGTAACATGCTGCCTTACCTCTGTCATACCTTTTGAGCAAAAAGGGAAAAGGAAGAAATTGTTACTGATACTGAATGGGCAGGATGGGAGTGGATAGTGAATAAAGAGTCCATAAGAAAAGTTGTTAAGAGGGAGGGAAGCTGCTAAGCACAAATGTAGAAAGAGAAATAGTCTCAATACTAAATCCTTTCCCCTGTATTCCCCTGGATTCTTCAATAGATAAAGGCCACATGAGGCTGGAAGGCAAAGGAGGTCACTAACGCAACCCAAACAGATCAGCCTCCGAGGGCAGAGAGATAGGAGGAGAAGGACAGCAGGAGGATCTGAAGTAGCAAGCAAAACATCCTCCCACCACACCTTCAAATTACGTCTTGAACCCCATGTATGTCATGAAACTCTTCTTGCCACAATAATCCCTCTTTGTTCGAACTACTGCAACAATGAATAAAGTCTTCCCTATTCTCTTGCAGAATGGCTTCATACAGTCTCATCCCTTGCTCTTGTTTCACATACGGCTGACTTTCCAATTAGATCATATACTCTTGGAAGAAATAGGATTACATCTAATGTCCCGGAAAGTCCATTGTGGAGGGTCAAGACCCATAGTAGGGCTATTCATTTGTTATTTGGAAGCAATTAACCAGAAATAGCAGTCAAGAACAAGCCAGTTGAGGTCAGTCTAATGTAATGTGAAATAACTAAATTCCACACACTTCTTTACCATGAATTCATAAATGAGATTCAATGAATTTAAGCAAATTGCCCAAAGTTTCACAGCAAATGAACTTGAATATACACTTAGACTTATTCTAGATTTCCAATATTCATACCTCGTGGCTTCAGTTTTCAATAACAACTAACTTCCTTACTTTCTTCCTCCTCCCCTCCCCTCTTGTCTTTCTTCTCCTCCAACTCTTCTCCCCTTCTTCTTCCTTCCCTTTTCTGCCTCCTCCAGCCCTTCTCCTCCTTCTTGCTCCCCTCTCTCTCTCTCCCATTCCCTCTCTTTCTTTCTCTCATCTGAGTGTTTTCGTCCTGGGTTAAAATAATTTAAGATCATTTTCGGGAAGGAAGTCTTCATCCTCTATGAGAATTCACATGGGAGAGGTTGATTTCTACATGAATGGAGCAGGAAATAATAATATCCTGCCTTTTATTTTGAGTCTCCCTACTGCCTCCCTCCCTCTAAATCATAGTGTAATCAATCTGAAGCAGCAACACGCAACAGCATTAAAATTAGGGATGTTTGAAGAGGGAATTAGTCTACTCACTCATTATTCTTGATTAATAGAAAATTATCCCGCTAACATTTACTGCGCTATTCATTTGTTATTTGGAAGTGATTAGCCACAAATAGCAGTTAAGAACAAGCCAGTTGTGTAGTTTCAGCCACAGCTGTAATTACCTCCATGGTGCTTCCACCTTCAAACACACCTTCCTTGCTGGAAAACAGCTTTCACCTTTCCTTAGACACCTTTGCTCCAATATCACCTTTTATCTTTCAACCAGAGAAAAATGAGGTGCCTGTTCACCTTGATCTCTTACATAAAGACCCAGAAAGCATCAGGAAAGGAGTTTAGTTTTCTGGCCAAAGCTGGCAGGGATGATTCTGTTTCTCAGATTTCTCCACTGCCTGGTTTCCACTGTCAACTTTCAACACATGCCTCGCCGGTTACATCGTGCCAGAAGGAATCCAAAGCCCGTAAGCCAGACACTGATCCAGCTTTGCTGTTCACCTCAGACTTCTAAGCTCCTTCCCTAAAAACATTCCCAACCTGAGTTTCTGTTCCTTGAGGGAGCCTCAGGACGCCAACAGTCCCCCAAGCCAGATTATTCACCTGGATTTCTCCTCCCTAAATTTCCTTTCCCTCTATTTCACTTTGTTGGGGACCCAGCCTCATGCGGTTGTCTCTTAAGACACAGCCAAGTGTTTACTCTCAGGCATGAGCAGTGTTGGACTACTGGCTTGCTAAGGTGTGAATTATTCTGAGATGTTTGTATTTTGTCAATTTTAGGGCCCTCCCACAGTAATTCTCAGCCAAACTACTCATTATGACCATCTCAGGACTTTGTTTTAAACTACAAATGACATATGATAGAGTCTCACACAATAAGCAGAGTGAGCCTGAACTTAAAAAATGGCTCTTTATGAATTTTAGGAATCTGTAGCAAGATAATGAAGAGAGTTTGTGTTACCGCTCAGCTAGTCAACACGGCAAACTCAAATTCATGGTCTGTAAGATACTTCTCTTCCTCCTCCGAAGTCCAAAATTCTGCCTGCCTCTAGCGCACCATGTTTAATTTTAACTGTACCAGAGAATCATTCAGAACAAGAGCATTTTTTCTTGTATGCCATTCCAAAGCTCTTCATTAGAATCTATAGGAATCTGTATTTTACTACATTCTTGAGACTAACAAAAACTCAAAGTTTCATAACCACTCACTGCCCTTGGCAAACCCGAGATAATGTCCACCAGGATTAGAAAGCGATTTGATGTAGGGCTTATTTGGACTCTCTTCAAGTTAGCATGTAGTGGACCATATCACAATATACCCCAAATTGTATTTTTATGTACTTTAGAGAATATCGTTTTGAAAAATAGTAGTGGCTACAACCCATGAATTGTTTGATATAACACTTCATTGTGTTATACTCAGATATATTTTATTTGTGTCACTGTGTTATTCAACATTTCACCTGGCACCATCTGCTATCTGTTCCTGTAGAGTGATGAATGCAAACATATTCATTTCCCTCAGGGAGCTTAGAGTCCAGTCAAGGAGATGGATACGCTTGCAACTAACAGAAGGCAGAAGGAAATGAGTGCTAAAAGCAAGATCTGGAACAAGAATAAGCAAAGTGTTCCTCACAGAGCTCCTGTAAAGGGAGTAGCAGGTGAGCTAGGCTTTGCAGTGGGCAAGTGCAGCCCAGAGACAGGACTGCTAGTATCGGGGTGCACCTTGGCTCATGCTATTCCTTCTTCCAATAAATTTATACACATTTCATCTTTCTGGTTAATTCTTATTTACCCTTAATAGCCCTACTTTGGCCTTGTTGTTGAATTTCTCTGGTCCCCTCAAGGATGAATGCATCAGCCCTTCTCTGTTCTATGACTTAACTTGCAACTGCTCCTGTGCTAGAAGGATCTAGTCAATCTCCCTTGTATGTATGCATCATTTATCCACATAACTAACTCTACACTAGATTGCACTCAACTTGGTAATGGAAAACATGACCTCTTCCTATTTGATTGTCCAACACTTAGTAGATTTCTTGATACACTCATTGTACACACAATTTATCAAAACAAATTTATATTCTAGTCGTTAAGAGCCACTGATGAACATTTGTATCCCAAGTTCACAACTCAACAGCTATATGAAGTTGGTAAAATCATTTAATTGTTCTGTGTCTCAGTTTCATCAGTAAAATGGAAGAAATAATAATTTTCAGAACTAAGTGAAAATAGTACATGCCACTAGCATTGAAATTAGGATAAAATGACTGAACACATGTAAAAAGTACAAGGGAGTGTTCAGTGCATTTTTAGTGTTCAATAAATATTTGGTAATTATATTTATCAATACTAAAATTGAACAGTTTCTTCAGTCCTCCTTTTCTGTGGAATTCATTGTGCTCTACTGCCAACAGGTTGAAGTGCTAAGGCAAGTAGTTATCGAAAAATATACCTGACACACCTTATTGTGAAATAGGACTCCCATTCCCTGTACTTAAAGCCTTTTATAGATATTGCCTTGAATCACTACATAGCATCAGGCATCTTACAGCCATTGATCCAGAGAGGTCCCAGATATTATCATAAGTTACCTAGTGAACCAAAGAATCAACACAAACCAGACTCCAGACTTCTCAGCCCAATGCCATCTATCATCCCCCAGTATAAAGTTTTGCACGGTGAGCCCTAAATGTCAATCTACTTCTTTCCCAAGTGAGTACAAAGATAGTGTTGTTTTAACTTTCTGAAGTGGTGCGAGGGGTTTCTCTCGGGCTGAGACATAGCATGAGTTGTTATTTTTCCTTTTCTATGGCAGAGGGAGTTTTTGAGCAATGGCTAGCATGTGCTGCCAGAGAGGGCAACAATCAGTCCACCAGCTTCAGCCTCTTTTGCAGTGGTTCTTCGCCTCGGGTAAGGTATCCCCTACCAAGGGCTATTTGGCAATGCCTAGAGACAGGTTAGGTTGTCAGAACCAGGAATGTTGCTGGCACCCAGTAGGCAGGGGCTAGGAGGACTGCTAAGCATCCTACGTGTGTTGAACAGCCCTCAACAACACATAATTATGCTGCCCCAAAAGTCAGCAGAGCCAAGGTTAAGAAAGTCTGCCCTAGAATCAGGTTACTGATGGAATATGAGTTTAAACATCCTGTGTGCTGACTCAGTTTAAGTAGTAAAACTCATGGGAGAAAAAGGTTAAACCAGGTAGAAAGTGAAGATGAGAGGGAAGGAAAATGGGACCCGCATTTCGCAGATCCATTGGCTCTCTATTTGGATGCTTTAAGCTTTCTACATCCCAGGAACACAACGCACTTCTTTTTTCTGGCAACAGATCCACCGCGCAGTCATTTGGTTGTATGTTTCAATGATAATGATACCCAGCAAAAATACTAAGTCTTAAGAGCAGTTCTGTGGATTCTGTGGTCTGACCCAATGCCCTTTAATAAGCCTGAGCTCCCTTTGTGACTCTAAATTGGCAAGAATTAGGGTCCTGGGAGCAAAAGCCTAGTTTGACTCTTTCTACCCTCCAGTTTTCTTCAAAATTGCACACGTCACATTGGAGGTCCCCAGGTGAGAAGAAAGGAAGCAGGCATCAAACTGTATAAAATAATAAAGCACTAGAGTCACAACCTCCTTCTCCCCAGTAGTCCTCCTGAAATATTCACTTAGTTTTCTGAATAAAGCAAAATCACAGAGGGTTCCTAAACCATTCCAACGTAACATGCACGTCACACTGTAGCTATTGATGGTCATAATTGCAAAGAAACGATCCTATCTTTTATAGAGAGGTGATTTCAGTTTCTAATCCTAAAGTCAATGAATTGGCGCTGTTTGTGGATGAATTATTTGTGTCCATGAAATTGGCAGACGCTTCAAAAGAATTTATCAGCGGAAAAGATAGAATTGTTTGTTTGGCAGGTAACCCCTTTAGTATCCCAAATTTATGATAGTTAAGGTTTACTCATTTTAAAACGAGTTCAACCTAAAACAGGTCGTTGATTCTTAGAGAAATTTAAATATGTCTCTAGAAATTTTTTAATAACTGAGTGAATGTACAAGCATCCATAAGTAAATTCTGATCTTTCTTAATCGAGATACAATTTCCTAGTGTGACTTACCTAGAATTCCATAATGGAATTTATGGCTGTATATTTGGAGATTCAATCTGTAGATTGGTTTCCAGATGTCTAAGTGTATTTCTTTCTTACATAATTCTCTTCCTGCCAGGTTACTGGGAGCACCTCAGTGGAATGAAATATGCATTCAGCAAACTCTGGAGGTTCCTGCAAATATAGTATTCCTCATGGTTAATAAAGAATAATTCACTTATTCCTTGGTGTCTTTCAAATCTCAAGCACCAAAGCCTCGTGCTGGGGAGTATAGCTCCGAGATGCAAATGCTCCAAAACATTCAATTTTTAAAAGGTGAAAAGAACATGTTAAAGACGTGAAGGCAAGCTTTCTTTACCAATAATCTACTTTTTTGGCTCAAAAACCACATAGAAGAAGGGTAACTTAGCTAAGAATGTTTGGTGCCATGTAAGTAGAATAAAATAGATCCTGTTGGCCTAATTTAAAAAGCGTATTGCTTTTAAAATGGACCCTGTAAAACCTTAAAAGGATACTTTCATGCCAGTCCTCTGCTAAAAATGATTCAAAGGCCCCCTAATGCTTTCAGAGTAAAATACAGGGGCACTCATGAGCATCACAGAACTGCACACCATCTGGCTGCCATCCCTCTGACTTTATCACCTACCATGTCAGTCACTCTCCTCATCAGTGAGACAAAATACCTGACACCCACAATTTAAATAAGATGTTTACTTTGGCACACAACACCAGACGTTTCAGTCCACAGGCAGCTGGCTCTGCGGCAGAAATGGCAATTTTCTATCATGATGTATGGTGAAAGGGCCCAGGCAGAGGAATGCTGCTCCTGCTGTGGCAAACAGGAAGTAGAAAGCAAAAAAGGGGAGGAGCCAGGGAGGAAGAGGCACCCTTCCGGTCCCTGCCCCAGAGGCCCAGCTCTTCTCATTAAGCCCCACCGCCTAACTGCACGTTCAACCGCTGAACTTACCAGTGAATCAACTCATCGTTGAATACAGAGGCCCTGTGATCCAGCCGGCCCCCCAAAACCGCACCTCTGAGTGCAGGAGAACTTCAGGGAACATTCCAGATCCAAGCCCCAACACCTACTAACTCTGCCTCCTCACTTACTCCTTTCTAGCCTCAAAGGCAGGGTCTTGCGCTTGGACAAGCTATTCCTTCCAGGAAAGCCATTTCTCATCATTTGAGGTCCTTCCTGCCTTTCATTCAAATGTCCTCATCTCAATCCTTCTATTTCATTGACCTGTCATCTTCTCCTGGATGACATTAGTAGCCACTTAACTAAAACTGAGCCTTCATGCAAGATACCTCCTACCATGTTTGATTTTTCTCTTAACCATGTCTCTATCATACTGCACATTTTAATTATCTAACTTGTTCATTTTGTGTTTCTAACATTTGATAGAAGCCTCATGAAGACAAAGGCCTTTGTGAATTTATTCTCACTGCTGTATCTACAGTGCCTAGAACATAGACGCTCAATCAATACTTACTGAATTGAAGAACCAAGGTATAGCCATGCTTCATGCGATTCAAAGACGAGGTACTCTGGGCTTTCCGAAGGACCAGCAAGCTGTTAGGAACTTTGGAAGCTTCTCTTTGTGGCTCTGTGGATTATCTTGTATGTTCATCTTTCTGTCCCCAGGTCAAGTGTCTCCTCATTTGTGCAGCCTCCTTTTGTCCATTCAACTTGACAACCAAGTTCTGCCATCTTGGTCCTGGCCAAGAACTCAACTAGGTTCTCTAACTCTCCACATTTTGGGATGAGATCACTGAAGTTCGTCGGGATAAGGTGTCTTCTCCTTGTGGCCAATCCACAGTAGCCACATGAAAGTGGTCATCTATGGGTGTGGGGTAGGGTTCATTTCTTAGACTTTGAGACAGTTTCCAACCCTTCATTTATACCTTTAACTAACATACACAGATACCCTCAGAAGATAAGAACAAATTTAACAGAAAATAAAGATGAATTTCTCTACTTAAACTCATTTATCTGAACAGAACCAGCTGGTCTTTGTTGTGAGAAAAACTTTATTTTGTGTAGCCACAGGCAATGGAGCTGGAATCTGAAGAAACCATGACTATTTGTAGCAACCAATTTTAATGTTTTGGGATAATGTTTTTCAATCTTGTGTGTACATCCCCTTTAACATTCAAAAAATTCAAGGAGCCCCCATGATATAGAGTTCTAACTGCATTTGCCATAGAGATGGGAAATAAATGACAAAAGAACTCTTTAAGATTTAAGTCACACTTTGAAATAGTCTTGTATTGCAGAAATCACAAGAGTATCTATATACAGATAAAAAATAACCGTACATCTATACGTGAGATTCCACTCTTGTTTGCACACTGTTTTACAGATCTCTTAGAATAGATCCATGTCTGACAGATTTAGAGCTGCCACAGATAGACGCACTGAACCCACACTTTCAATTTTCTCTCGTCTTCCATGAGACAATATATTCACACACAAGATGTGATCATAAAATATGGTGAATGTTTATATCTTAAAAATTATTACAGTCAAAGAAATATTACCATTAACCCCTCTCCAAATACTTGCCCCCCCTTCAACCACACTGAACACATCATCCTTGCCACTTTCTGAAGCGGTTCTGGAAGTCTTCTTTCATGTCTTTAGTTGTGCTGTCATGACCGCTTAAGTGTCCTAAACGGGTTGACAATGTCTACCTTTCACAGCCATTCTGACTTTGAGGAAGAACCAGAAGTTGCACGCTCCACATCCTACGAATAAGATGGATAAAGACACACCATAATGACTTCACCAGCCTGCCTTTCTATCAGATGATAGTCAGGAGGAGCATTCACAGCATTTTTTTTTTGGTCATAATTTATAAAAAGATTCACAAATGAGGACCTCCAAAACTGACTCAGAAAGTGGCAAGAATGATAGGATAAGTGTGTCCTACAGGAGGGGGCATTAATGGCAATGCATCTTTTACTGCCATAATTTTTTTTTAATTTAAATGTTCAGTGTATATTTTGACAGCCTTTCATACACTCACCCTTTGGCAAGCACTATGGTCACCGTGCACAGAATGAACATGGTCTTGGCCAGAGGGAGCATACTTGGTTAGTATTATTGAATAATGTATCCTGAGGCCTTTGTATAATAATAACAACTGAGTGTTCACTGACGAAAGAACTCTGTGTTCATGTCATTTATTTGCAAAAATACTGTGATACAGAAATTATGATACCTCTTTTGTATAGATGAAGAAAATCAGTTACAAAATTTTGTACTGACATTTCCAGGATTTGGAGGTCTGAGACTCACAAAGAAAGCAACTGTGTATAGAGAATAAGAAAATAATTCTACAAGTTTACTAATATAGAATTTGACGAGGTTTAATGGGAGCTGATAGAATAGAGTCACAACAGACAGAACAATGAAAGCATGATGTTTGGAGACCAAAGACAGTTGAATCTCATTTCCTTTACCAATATTGCATATGACCTTTGCCATCTGCTCAAACCTGAAGTGTGTGCCACTTCATCAGAAAACGGAAATATATACAAATTTCCACATTTTGTTTTGGTAAACATTTGATAAATAACTGCTTGAGAATTGCAGGACCATGTAAGCAAGTTCTGCTCTATGGTATACACATAATAATTATTGTTTTCATTTCTTTCTCTGTCTTTTTTTTTTTGTCTTTCCTGTCAATTCAGAATATGTGGAGGTAAGAATTAGGAGAAAAACATAGTTGTCTCTATCAGAAGAATTCATTTCACTTTGGTTTTTCTGGGAGAAAGAATAATTTGGGCTCATTTGTGTGCCATGGCTGTCTTTAGTTCACTTATCTGTAACAGCCAAAAATATCACTTTAGCTGGGTTCCCAGGAGTCATAAGAAGCGAGGGGGTAATTTTAGGTCTTGACTACTCTATTGGCAACAAAAGCCTTAACTGGCAATGGGTGTATGTAAGGCCGTTTAGGAGAGAATGAATCAATCTCACCTGTCTACTGGCTATTCCTACAAGGGAGGTCGTGGAGACCTTGCTCTGGGAGTCCTGGGCTGGAGCGTGTTTCATGGTTCCTATTCCCTCTGATGAAAAGAGAGCATCGTTTGCACAGAATGAAGCTCTCTGCCAGCTGAGACAGAACCATTACCCCAGTGGTGCTGTTGCTTTATGAAAGAAGTGTCAGAGTGGAAGTTACAGTGAGATTTGAAGGGACCCAAGTTTATGGCTCGATCCGTGTGATCAGGACAACTTAATATCTCTGAGCTTCATTTTCTCCCTTCCCAAATGGAGGTAATAGACTGGAGTACGTTTGGTTCTTGCTGCTTAAAAACAACAATAGGGGGCTGGGGATTTAGCTCAGTGATTAGAGTGCTTGCCTTGCAAGCACAAGGCCCTGAGTTCGATCCCCGGCACCACCAAAAAAAACCCAAAAAAACCAAAACAAAAATAAACAATAAATCAGGATATTCACAAGTGGACAACTTTCTACAAATAGAAGATGGGCAGAACCTGGGTATATTGTCACACTGGCATTTTACTGTCAATTTATTTTCCCTCCTTTTCTATTTTCGGTCAAAGAGTCACTGTAGCAAGGCAGAAGGAGAAGGTTATAAGCAAAATTGGTGTGTTTTACTTGTTATTGAAATCTCAAATTTTAGAGAAAACAAGAAAACTGTATAGGATTTGAAGATAACTTGGATTTTTCTGGTTGTGGTGACATCTTTGATCCCATCTGTAATTAACTCAACTGGCAAATCTTCAAAGGACGCATCAAGGATCTGGCATAGGAGGGGGCGGGGGGGCAGATCTTTGTTCATTTTTCTCCTCAATGGACTCAGATTTAAGCCTGAGAAATGGGATAGATGAGATGGAGCCACCAAGGTAAATAAACAATTTCTCCATCAGGCAGTACCTTTGTAAACCTGGTAAGTGACAGGTACACTGAGCTCAGAGGTAAAAGAGATGAGGCAACAAGGGCAAGCGTCCAGGCAAAGTTAGTCTTTAGTAGAAAGTAAATGTGGTCCAGGTTACCGATGGATGAGAGGAAGGAGTGTGCTTTCCACATGAACAGTAATTTGAGCCAACAGGCACATTAGGTAGTCATGACTGAGTGGAGAAGTCCCCACCATCTTACTTCTCCACCTGAGGCTGGACGCTGTGCTTACCCTGTATCTTCAGCTTGGAAAGATTGCCCGTCACTGTCTCCCAAGCAAAAACACTTCTCTGTTTTCAAAGATCAACTGAATATGAGCACCACGAAGAAGCTTTCTCCAACATCCAATATTAATTTCTCCTTCATCCTATCATCTTCGACAAAACAGTTTATTATCTTATATTTACAAACAAGAAACCTCAGGATTAAAGCAGTTAAGAACATGTTCACGGTTAAAGAACTAGTATACTGGTAGAGATGTGGTGTCAAAACTCTTAAGAACCAACTAATCCATTAAAATTTTTATCTCTTCCTGTTTAAGCCCCTGACGCATTTTACTTGTGCCCATATTATAACTGTCTGCTATAACTGCCAGCACCGTCTGCTCTGTACTACAGCAAAGTGCATACACTATGTCCTGCCTCAATAAATTATAAAGTCTTTGAGTTTGAGGACCATATCTTATTCATCATTTTATCACCCGAAGTATCTAGTGAGTGGCTGATAAAAATAATGTGCTCAATAAGTTTTATTTCAATTATAGAAAATAAATCAGGTGAAAGTGTAACAGAAAATGTGCTAAAGTTGTTTTTGATGGCATTTTCCCCCATTGTCACCTGTGATTCTTCATGTGTTTGTGTGTCTCTGTGCACACCCACTTGTTGGTGTGTTTGCATGCGTGTGTGCATGTACCTGCATTTATGTAAAGTTCAAGGACTTACCAGCCTGTGTTCATATCGAATGCCTATTGTTTTGCCTCTTGTGAATGATGTGGAGGAAGAGAACAGCAGAAATGAGTATGTGAAACTTTGATTACTATTTCACAGAAGGAAGAAATTTCTGAACTATCTATGGGCTCTATTCACAGACCTCCCAGAGAACAAGTCCACGACATTACTAATGTATATCGCTGACAGAACTTCCTCCACATTTATTATTTAGTGTAAATGGTATGATAATGATTTTTCGGTTTTCTCCCCATGTCTCTAGCTTTTAGAAAAAAAGCATTTTGGCTTTAGCTGCGGTTGCTCTCAGAAAAGGTGGGGACTTTTAGAAGAATTTTAGCTTCCTTTCTCTTTCTCTAGCAGTAAGGACCATGCAGATAGGTTTTGTGTATGTGTGTGATTGAAACACTTTCTGCTGCAGAATCAAGAGAGCAGCTTTTGTGCTAACTCAGTGAGGAAAATACCCTTGAAGTATGTCTCAGGGTCTTCCTTTGGCCCAGACTGCCAATCCAGAGAGTCATTTTCTAGGTTCAAACCTGGAGTCACAAATTTTTAGCAACCCTCTTCTTTGTTTTTTGGGGTTTTTTTTCTTTGTTAATTAATTTTACTGGTCCATTTTATTTATTTATTTATTTTTTTGTGGTGCCGGGGATCGAACTCAGGCCCTTGTGCTTGCAAGGCAAGCACTCTAATCACTGAGCTAAATCCCCAGCCCCTGGTCCATTTTAGGTACACACAAACCATCTTCTTTGAATGCCGGGTTTACTTCAAAACATCCTTCAGCTGGAAAAGTTGGTCTGAATATGTTACAAGGAATGTAATCTCCCCATTTCCCCCAGGAGCTCTCTAACTCTACTCCATAGAAGAGCTTAATATCACATATAGCATATTGTAGGTGCAGAGACCAGGTGTGGTCACACTTTATTTACCCTAAGAAGATACACAAATGTACCCATGTGTGTTACCTTCAAGAGACAGAAAAGGCCAAATCAATGTTTTATTGGTACTACAGTCTGCTTGTGCCATATGGAGATCAGGCATCCTTAACTAGTATATTTCACAGACTAATAAACAATAAACAGGCAGGTGGTTTCGTGCATAGGATCTGGAGCCAGAAGACTTAATAAAAGCCTAGCTGTGTAATACATTGACTGTAACATTAGACAACCTGACCTCACTACGTTTATAAAATGTATATAGAATCAAGCTTGCTCCATGCAGTTGATATGACTGAATAGAATGATAGCTAGAAGTCACTTAGCACAAAGCCTGTTTTATAATCTGAGCTGTCTGTCGGACAGGACAGGTCATGTGGAATGAGGAAGCTCTTCCCATCACCATGTCAAAGTTAACACGTAGCATGGACTGAATTGAACTCCTTGTTTTACCGCATATCAGATATGTGGGCTCAGGCAAGTTCTCTAATATTTCTGAACCTCGGTTTTATCTTATCATCTGTAAAATTAGGCTAATAATAGTAATTATTCTTTTGAGTAGTTGTGAGCATTGGGTACTAATGCATGTAAAATCCTTCACACAGGCTGATTATAGCTATGCAGTTAATAAATGTTATTAAAATTGATTAGTAGGAATGTATCGTTATTATCACTGTTTCCATTACTATTAGTCAACTGTGTATTTTGGGGGGAAAAAGCAGACTTCTCTAGAGCATCTGTCTTCAGCTCTGTTTAACTGTTGAGCAAGTCTGCTAAGCCAGATGCTAAACTCCTGAAGCTGCAGGCCAGGTGGCATTAAATGATGACAGTTAGTCAACAGAGTGACCACCCACCTAGCTAAAGAGAATCTTTCTGTGGAAATTTACAAACATGCTTCTTGGTCTTGAGAGCTCCTCTTCCCCTTCTCTTCTCTTCCTTGCTCATCCACAGGTGTTCATTATCATGAATAATAGGCACATCCCCCCACGTTTACACAACACCCAAGCAGCTCTCCTTCCAAGAGTCTTTAGAATGTCCTACTTTCCTCCATATTTCAGCTTTCATTCAGGCAGCCGGGCCGTGCTTTGACTGGGAGGCCTCTCCTTCCTTTCTCTGCCATTGTAGCTTTGGAGAAGAGACAGTGCTGTCACTCTTGGCTTCCTCATTTCATGCACGCTCTTCAACATACAAACACCTGCATTATAAGCCATTCTCTCTACTCTTCTCACAAACCCAAGACTCCTTACGCAAACCCTCTTCCCTACAGGATAAATTGATGTGTTCTGTTTTGTCCCTGCCCCAGGGCTGCTCTTTCGGTCACTTTCGCAAGTTCTCTATTCTCATCATTATGAGAGATTTCCTCAGTTTTCCCACCTTCACAAGTATGCGCTTCCTCTTGGCACCTTGTCTTGAAGAAGTCTACCCATTTTCTTAAAATAGCAACCTAATTAGTCCTTGAATGCTAATTCTTCATCAAAAACAAAGTCCCTATAAGAAATCACCATTTTCTGTGAATTTTACTGTCTTATTCATTATTAAAATCATAAATGCGTCTTCCCTACTTTTTATACACTGGCAAGGCCACCGTCTCTCTTACCAGAATCACTACAGTAGTTCATTAACCTACTCCCCTATTATTAATCTTATTCCATGTCCTTCAAGTTTGTTCTCCACATTATGGCTAAATAGTCTTTCTAGAATGTGCAATGTCACAGTACCTGTCAATTCTTCCCTTACCTCACTAACCTTTATCTGTATTCACACTCAAAATCCATACATCAGCCATAATGTATGACTGTGCACTGTCTTGAATAATACGAGTGCTTTCAGCCCCAATGTTTGCTTTTCTTTAAAAATATCTTTGCACACAACATAACAAGTCCCTCTCTTATGAGTTTCAGTGGAGAAGTTGCTTCTTCTGGAAACTTCTGCCCACCCAATTAGGGATGTAGCAACCTTCCTACATGTCCACTGACACACCCTGTGAGAATATTCGTGTATGTTCTCATCGTCAATTTAATACTAATGTTCTTAACTATAATTATTCACGAACAACCGGAAAAGAGACTTTTCTAGTGTTGTAATTGTTCCTGCTCTGTAAAAGAAAGAAAGAGAGAAAGAAGAAAGAGAAATTCTAGAAAAATTTAATAAACCTCACAAATAGGATGAAAACAAGGACAGTGTAATAACATCACAGCACACAACACCTCCAAAGAAATATTTTATTGATATCAATGTGGGCTTTATGCCTGGACATACATTGCTGCTTGGTTTTCTTTATTCCTGTTGTGTTTTGATTTTTTAAGTTGTCTGACTACTCCAAGCAAGTAAGTCAATTTGTAGTTGAATAAAATTGAAATTTCAAGCATACCTGTAAACAACATCAAATGCCATTTTGTTTACAGAAAATAGCATGAGCCTTACCCCTTGCATTATTTATATCTTTGATGCTTTACTCAACACAATAGCACTGTACAAACTCTGAACCAAATGTTCTAATTATCCTGTGCTTGAGTCTCAAAAAACACTAACTCCTATCTATTAAATTACAATTATATCCTATTAGCATAAGTGTCTAACTTTGAGTCACTGCTTTTTCAGTCTCTAATTACAAAATTGGTGGGGAGGGCACCTAACAAAACATTGAAAACAAAATAACTGGATTCAGCTGTATTTTCGGAAATTAAAACAGATCTTTAGAGAAATGATTATTGACCTGGCTTAGTTGTTTCAGTGGGCTTGAATAACATGCATTTATGACCAATAACTACAGTTTAATGATGATGGTGATGATGGTGGTGTTATGATGATGCTAGTCAACCTTTGTAAACACCCATCATATTACAGGGAATCTGATAAGCTTTTTAATTGACTAATTTATTTAATAATTATAATAAGCACAAAGTATGACACGATTAGTACTATTACCACTTCCATTTTTTGTAAATTTAAAATAAGTCTGGCTTTACTTTCCTAGTTTCTAATCACCTGTAAAAGTCTACTCCTTCTGCTTACCATGCTTATTCAACCATGAGAACATGTAGATACAATTCTACAACAGCTGAATTAATCCTTGACAGATTTAAAATTGGATTTCTCAGCTTATTTTTCTTTATTGTCTTTGCTTTCTTCCCATAGTTCATATGAAATTAGTTCATCAATGTATCTTATGTTTAATGTACATAGTACAAACACATCACACACAAATATATAACCATTCTTTTTTGTTTTTTCAGTGATCTGTATGAGACATAGTGTTTCACGGCTTCAACATACCTGAGTCTTAGCTTTTACGATTCTAATGAGAAGTTTTCATTACAACTCTTGACTTTATGTCCTGCTACTTGGCTTCATTGTTGGATTGTTACCATGTGGCTATGGGATGGCTGTAACAGGAAGATGAAGCAAAACCAGCAAAACTCATCTACATTTTCTTTCCAGTTAGGTGGGTTCTCTCACTAATTCTGGAAGTGTACTGCAGGAGAAAGTGACATGTATCTCTATCAACCTGACACAATAAAGAACTGCACTCAGTAACCCAATATCTCCAGTAGTGTTTTGCCTACAACATTTATTAGTCCAGCATTGTTTTACCTGCATTGTTTTACCTGCAATGTTTGGGTCATGTGTCCCCAGTGGTGTAGTAATCCCAATTTTCATTGGGAAGATGGATAGATGGGTCACCAAGTGGAGAATTGCTTGGAACTACAGTGGACTTTGAATGAAAAAATAAACATAAAGATAAGTCTTTGGGTAGAAAATGAACAACAACAATAAATGAATAGTGTATATGGTAATAGCAAATTATCTGATATAGAAATCAAAAAATCAATCTCATTTCTAATACTTAAAAATATCTAAGATATCAAAGATTTTAACCAAAGATATGAAAGATCGGGGCTGGGGATTTAGCTCAGTGATTAGAGTGCTTGCCTTGCAAGCACAAGGGCCTGAGTTCAATCCCCGGCACCACCAAAAAAAAAAAAAAATGAAAGATCTTTACCATGGAAACTATTAAACGTTGATGAATGCAATCAAAGAAGACACGAAAAAATGAAAAGACATCCCATGTTCATGGATTGGCGAAATCAATATCATTAAAATGTCCACATGACACAAAATTATCTACAGATTCAATGCAGTCTCCTTCAAAATACCAAGGACATTCTTTGCAGAACTAGAAAAATACCCTAAAAGTTATATGGAATCACAAAAGAAAAAAAAATACAAATGGCCAAAGCAATCATGATCAAGAAGAATGAAGCAGCAGATTTTCCAGTACTTAACTTCAAAACATATCCAAAATTGCTGTAATAAAGGAAACAGGCCAGTGGCATTTAAAAAGACATATAAATCAATGAAACAGAATAGAGGGCCTAACAGCAAATCTAAACCTCTACAGCCAAATGATTTTTTCAAAGATACTAAGAATACTCATTATTAAAAAAGAAAAAAAAAAGTCTTTCCAAAAAGTTTCACTGGGAGGATTGGATGTTCACATACAGGATGAAACTAGATCCTCTGCTCACCAGTTACAAAACTCAACTCAGAATGAAACGAAGACTTAAATGTAACACCCAAAACTATGAAACCACTAGAGAAAACATAGGGGAAATGGTTCAGGACATGTAAGTAGGAAAACACTTTTTTGATAAAATCCTACAAGTTTGGAAAACAAAGGCAAAAGTAGACAAATGAGATTGCACCAGACTAAAAAGCTTCTGCACAATAAAGAAAACAACAGAGAGAAGACCCAGCCTGCATGATGGGAGAAAATATTTCCAAACTGTATGTCTCATAAGGAACAAATTTTAAAAGGCATAATGTTAAAAAAAAGAGGTAACTTAATTTTTAAAAATAAGAAATAGACTTAAATAGAATTTGTTCAAAATGTTCAATAGATACAAATGTTTGATACTTAAGTGAGAAATTGCATGAAACTAATCATCATGGAAATAAAAATCAAAATAAGATGAGACACCCTTCCCTATTTACAGCAGGTTTATTTACATTTTTCCATTTGGGATGGAGAAGAAGGGGGAACCAAGATACAACATGTACAGGTACAAAATAAAGATGATGAATGTGATCTTTATGTATACAATGTACCAATACATGTTCTTGGTTAAAAAAAATTTTTAATTAAAAATAAATAAAGTGAGATAGCACTTCACTCCAGTAGGAATGGTCATCATCAAAAACTAAATATCAAAAGTGCTGTCCAGGCTATCAAGAAAAGAAACCTCTTGCATAGTGTTAGTGGGAATGTAAATTAGTGTAGCCGTTTCATAAAACAGCATGAAAAATAGAATGAAACTACCATGTGATCTAGCAATCTCACTACTCACTGTGTGTCCAAAGGAAGCAAATCAGTCTGATTAAGAGATGTGTGCAACCTAAGTGTCCACCAAGTGATGAATGGTAAAGAAATTGTGGTACATAGATAAAATGAAACATTATTCTGCCATAAAAATGATTAAATCTTGTCATTTGTAGCAAGACTGTTGGAATCAGAGTTTATTGCACTAAGTGAAATAACAAGGCACAGATAGACAAATACCACATGTTTTTGTTTATATGTGGAATACAAAAAATTGATTTGCATATAAATTGAGAGTAGAATGGTTGTTACCAGAAGCTGACAAGAGAAGTGGGGATATCTCCTGGTACTTTGTTGAATATAATGGTGCTTACTTAGCATACGTATGAGCTAGTATGATCTCACTCGTTTTGCTTTATTTTTGCTATGTACTCAAAACTTACCTAACTATATTGTAAGCTAATGAAAGCAGGAAGGAGACTTCTGCACTCTTTTCTATCTGCAGCATGGTGTCTATTGCCAGAGGATTGGAGCTGGTAGGCAGAGAAGAAGCTGTGTCTGAGATATAGACGTCAAGGAGTGAAAGGAGGGGCCCGAAGCATGCTGGTAATGCCAAACCATAAACAGTGGTGTTGTAGAGTAGTTAAAGAGGAACCTCAGATTTTTGAAAAGATTGAATCATGTGGAAGAATCAAAATGTCAATGAGGTTGTAAAAAGACCATCAGGATGGTGTGGTTGCCTTTCTTTCTAAAGTATTTGAGTTGAGTGTTGTGCTTTTATTTCCTGAAAAACATGTAATTGGTGGAGACTCAATAATCATTTGCTAATGGTTGAGGAGTTATGTAATAGATTACTAGCATATCACTCAACAGTTGAATAAATATTGAAGTACCTGTTATTTGCAAAGAACGTTGCTATCAACTTCCTTCACCCATATTTTATAATAGAAAAATGTAAAATATAGTCTGCAGAATGCCAAGAAAATTTCTAAGTGAACCAGGATAGCGGAAATACATTTTAGAATACATACGATCAGATTTGCCTGACTAATGCCTCATGTGCAATACTTTCTGCCATCTTATCCTTGGCCTTTCTAAATCCCTGCGCAGGAAACCTGCTCTAAGACAACTAACAGCTCACCAAAGAGGCAAGGATTTCCAGAAGTTTTCATTCCAAGTGCACACTGGCAATGCATCCAGATTACACCAAAGCAAAATCTCAGGTTTGGAGAAGTTGCTGTAATTTTTTTGGGGGGGAATAGGTGTGAAGGAGGTTGTTGCCTGGTGAACATGAAAGGAAGAATAATCATGCCAATTTCAGCAGAATTCTTTAGACTTCACTCTGTTGCATGACAGATGGCCTTTCTGTACGCTGTGATGTCACTGGGGGCTTCCCAGGAAATTACACTGACCTTGTGATGATGCAAAATTTGGAGTAAACACTTTGATAGAATTTATAAAATTGGATTTGAATAGGAAGTGTAAAATGGGGCCACTTGAACATAACAGAAAGAGCTTTCCCTTGAATTCAAAAGTACAAATAAGGAAACATGTCAGAGTCAATAACTGCCAGCCACAGTAGAAGAAGGTGGGATGGATTTCATATTGTTTGCCTTTGCTTACTAAATAGAAAGGAGTGGCTTGATGTCTGCGGTAATGCCATGTATTTCATCCATACAGAGAAGATCATTTGCTCACATTTCAATCTTAGAAATCAAGATGAAAGCTTCAATTTCCACAGGTGTGTCATCACCTGGCCATGCACAAACTTGTTTGTGATTCCTGGTGGCATGAATAGGTAACTTCAGCCTTCTGACACTTCAGTATAGAAACCATTTCAGAATTATCTGAAGAAGGAGCTGGTCGTTCTTCTTTCAATAACTGATAATTGTCTGAAAACTTTCTATTATCACTTTTGGATAATATGCCAGCATCACGACTTGCTGCATTGAGTCAGAGGTACAGAAAAAATCTGGGAGATAATAGTGGAGTTATCATCAACACTACTGACCTGTTAAATGGTGCAGAGAAAGATATTGGAGAGAAAAAATGGAATAGAGTTGACTCTGAGCAAAAAGTGATTCAAAAAATTCAAATTTGAACATGAAGAGAGTCTAGGACATCTTAAACGAATTTATTTTACTTTATTATATATGCACAAGACATTTAAATTGTAATCAATGTCTAAATAGGTTAAGAAATTCATTTCAGTAAGTATAAAGCATACGATCTAAATTAAAATGATTCATGGTTTCAAAGTTTCTCTGGCAACATCATTTGTTCCTTAGAAACGATGTACGTTCTTAAAAATGGCTTATCTGACAATTGATATCTTATACTCCATGGAAAACAGAAGAATTTCCCTGAAATTAGTCTCTGACATTGACACATAATGCAGATGCAGAAGGGATGAGGTTGGAGAAGAAGCTGTGCCTCATCCCGCAATGCCAGAAGCAGATCAGTTCCTCCCTAATTTTGCCATTTTTGTTACAAATATCTCGGCCTCAGCAAAGTCAACTCCTCCATGCACTCATACCCAAGAATGATATCCTGAGAAGCGCTCAATGTCCCTGATCTCCAAAGTGCAGCCCCACATGCATCAATCAGCTGCACTGATTATCTCATCTCTGGCCAATGGCTGGCAGCTGACAGCCACATTCCCCAGATCTCCTCTTCCTTCCCTTTTCCAGCTGAAGAAGAAATCTCCATACTCCCAGATTACTGATAGGGGTAGCACACAATTCAGGGAGAAACAGGCACTCCAACTTCTCTTTTCAAGAAGGAATAAAATTGTACAAGATAATAAGGCAGTATAAACATACACACACACACACACACACACACACACACACACACACACACACACAATTTTCCTGTTTCTTTTGTTTTTTTTCTTTTTTTTTAATCTCGGGAGTTTTAAGGCTTCCATCATTTCATCTTTTTCTCTTTCTCTTCTAATTAAAAAAAAGTAACAATACTTTTGCTTTAAGAACAAGAAAGCAATATTTGCCTATAAATATTCGGGTTTTGTTTGTTTGTTTTTTGTATTATTTCTCTTTGTCAGCAAATTATGCCTTTACCTTCAACCCCTGTGCCTGCTGCCCCCGTCCACTCTATCAGAAGGTTTTACCCATTACTCCTGCCATCATGGTGAAGAAAGGGGACTACAAATAAGATTTACCAGGCCTCTTTCATTGAATATCTTCTTCGTCCTAGATACAATCCTGGGGAAAAACTGATGGAATTGCACGATGAGCTAATTCTGCTATTGCTGTTTAAAACCTTTCAGGTAAAAGGTATTGAGGTAAGAAAGAAATGTATCTCAAATTTATAGCATTTAATGATCTTGATTGAAAAAAGGCAAAGTCAGGTTTTTTAAGCTATCCCTTAAAACACTGAGCTGTGAGGCCCTTGTGATAAATAATTTTACATATTGAATAATTTCCACTACAATTATGTCAGCAGTCCATCAAGTATTGTAGATACCTTATGAGGAAGTAAAGTGAATAATATAATTTTCACATAATAAAAAAATGAAAACCTTTAAATATATACTTGACCAACGGAGAAACAATTTAAAATATATTTTCATGCTCCTGCCTAAGTAAAGAATGTAAATAAATTACCATTACACTTTTCATTAATAATACAATTATTATAAACAGGAATTATTATAACTCCTTGTAGAAATTGCACTTCTCTTTGACTATCAGTTTCCTCATTTGTAAAATAAAGAGCGGGAGGATTATCTGAAATAGTTTTAAGGTCATTTATGCTTTGATTTTACTGAAAATGTTAATATTTTAGGCTGGGATAAAACTATTAGGCTATAGGTGAGTAGAAATCAGAGCATAGCTAGATCTGACACCCAGGTGACACTGACCAGGTCACCAATTCTGGGTCAGTTTCCAGAACTACAGGAAGAGCAACTACACAGAGTCCATAATACAGTGAGAAACTGTCATTACACTTTTTTGGGAGAGATGGGGTGCTGGGGATCAAACTCAGGGCTTTATACTTGCTAGGCAAATGCTCTACCACTTAAGCTAAATCCCCAACCCTCTATCATTACACTTTTTAAATTTGTTTTTAACTTAAAAAAATATTTTTGACATAATAATTGTACCCATTTATGGGGCACAATGTGATGTTTTGATGTATGCAATGATCAAATCAGAGCAAGTAGCATATCCACCACCTCATGAGTTTATCCTTTATTGATAGTGAGAACGTTCACTATAAATGGTAAAAATTTACGCACATAAAAGTTAGTGGAAACTGGGAAACAGACTCTGGAGATCTTGGGCTGACTCTTGTAGAAAACTGTTAAGCCGAATCTCAAGTGTTTTTCTAAGCAAACTTCATCTGTAGCCTACAGGCAGCAAGTAAAACTCTTGTCATTTTATATTCTCCTGCCTTTTCAGTAGCAGCTTTACTAATAAAACTCAGACCTCTCTTACTGTCTGCATCAATAAACTGATCTGTTTGCAGATACACATCAAGTGGCTATTTTATGCCAGGCATAGTTGTAGGAGTTGACTTTCCTAGCCTAGAAGGGCACAATCTGGTCAATTTGTTTGAACTAAACTTAAGGACTCCTAGGAATTTTGGCAGGTTACTCTCTGTAGGGAAACAATTAGAAGCACAGATGACCTTCTGGTAGTTTGAACTCTGCTCCCTCTGTGATTAACAGTCCAATTAACAAGGGTAGTTTAGCAGTTTCAGTAGAATTATACGTGCAAGTATTTGTGAAGATAACGATAAACTGGCTCACTTCTTGCCTGGTCGGGAAAAATCGTACAAATGTATTTTTAAATTCTTCTTGTAGGACCACCTGGGGCACAAAAATATTACCTAAGTTCCCAGGATATTCGAAACTAACAAACACAAAAGTAAAAAAACAAACAAACAAACAAAAAAAAACCCACTTTTATTTTCATATCAAAGGAATATTTAGAAACTTTCCACTAATTATATTATTAGGACAACAGATTTATTCTCCAAACCTATATAAATATGCATTTTAAGTTAAATAATCATTAAAATACTGATTCTTTTCCCACTTAAACTTTTGAGTTTAATTATTTAATATTCATGCATCATATAGAATTTTTAAAGCACCTTACAATGATTAATTTGTTTGAGAAAAACAGATGGATATTTTGTTATTCAAATTATATTGCATCATGGCATTACTTTAAATATGTATAAATATATATGTATTATCAAAGTGTTATTACAATTATGAAAATTAAAGTGAATTTTTTTCAAACCCACTCTACTTCTGTCTACAAAACTATCACATCTACTCTTCTAATTGGGATGTATTTTGCTCAATAACTATAATCAATTGCTGTAGAGTTAGTCAGCTTTCCAATGCTGTGATGAAATACCTGGCATAAACAGCTTAAAGGAGAAAAAATTTTATTTTGGCTCATGGATTCTGAGGTTTCAATCCATGGTCACTTTGCTTAATTGCTTTTAGACCTAAGGCAAGGCAGAATCATTGTGATGGAAGGATGAAGTGGAAGAAAATTGCTCACCTCATGATAGGCAGGAAGCAGAGAGAGAGGAAAGGACCCAGAGAGGAAAGGGCTCAGAGCCAGGGACAGTCCCAAGGTCACATCCATGATCCACTCGACCAGCATTTTTATGCAACCCCTCACAAAGAGGTTTGTACTTAGTAGGCATTTTAAAAAGTTTTTGAACTATAACCCCAAAAATGAATGAGTTATTTTTCTAATGCTTTTACTTTATTTTCAGATTGTTCCATGTTGATGAGCTCTTTTCCGCCTCTCTAAATCCAGGTTTTCTGAACAGCAACGTTATATATCCAACTGTCTCTGTCCCCTTCTTCCTTTCTCTCTCTTTAAAACCCAGATATCAAGATCTTGTAAATCTCCAAATCTTTAAATCAGTGACACTATATATCTAATGATGAAAATAATTTATCTTAGAGCAAAAGGAAAGCAATATTATTTTGTGTTATTTGGGTACATATATAATTGAGTACATATATAAATGTTCGTTAAAAGACACAAAAGATTAAAAATTAAAATAAAAAATAGTGATACGAATTATATCTTTCAAAATTAAAGCAGCAATCTGATCAACTCCAACAAAATGGTTAAGAAACAGGAAAAATGAGAACATAATGTGAGAACATCAAGAAAGACAAACAAAAGGGAGCTAGAGACACATACATCGATTGGAAGGTTTTAAGTAAATCCTGAGTAATATTTAAACAATAAAGTAGGAAATCTAGAGAAAATACCCTAAGTGAATGAAACACCAGAGAAGATGAATACAGACGTAACATAGACATAACTGTTCTATCAGTTTAATAACATTCCCAAGAACTACCCAGACCCAGACTGTTTCACAAAGGATTTGGCAACACACCATCAAGGTTAAGCTAATTCTTACATGATTTAAGTTATAACAACTGAGTAAAATTCAGAAAGCAGTGTAATAAAAAATAAGTTTAAAAACAATATTCCCCAAAATAGCACATACCAAAAATGAATAGAAGAACATTTCAGATTTTAGTGATATGTAAAGTATTTTTAGGAAAAATAAATCTTGCAAACCCTAATTTTGATTTGCACACTTACATATGTAAAAACAAAAAGTAGATTGAAACTTTTTATTAGTTACAAGTGCACACAAATTAAATGTAAACTTATAGTGATGTACAGTATAAAATAATATATTCTTACACAATTTCAACCATAACATAAAACTGCATAACTACTATAGTATTTCATAGAAAAAATGGTCTTTTTTGTTTTTAAATTCAGTAAAGCTGATAATTACTATTCCTACTCACATGAATATATTTTTAAAGCATTTCGAGATTTGGTTTACTAATTACTAATCATGAGAATTCATGGTTTTCCAAACCTCTAGCTAATGAACAATCTTGCACTCTTCAAACACCAATTTTAATCAAGTGAAATATAATTCTGTAGATATACCTGTTTCATTCAAAAATAAATTAACATTGTGGCAAGATTTTTTGCTAGAATAGGGACTGACAAGAATCTTCAATGTTCATTTATAACTATATTATTTATTAATATTAATATATACAGCAACAAAATGTATATGTTTGTCCCACTCTTGGTTGAACATTAGAACTATTTGTAAAGTGTTTTTTTTATACTGATGCCCAAGGTCAACATTATAATTCTGATTAATTCAGTTTAGGTTGAGCCCCAGAATGTGTCAGAAATATTAAAGGCTTCTGATCACACAAGTGTATACATGTAACTTTAATAAATTACTAACTGTCATTTAATCATGGAAGCATCATATTTAATCACATTTTTAGAATAACAGAAGTTCTTTTTTTTTATATTCATATATTTTATTTATTTTTATTTTTGGTGCTGTGGATTAAACCCAGGGACTCTGCACTGAGCTATATTCCCAGCCCTTTTTATTTTTTGACAACTTAGTTAAGTTCCTAAATTGTTCAAGCTGGGCTTGAATTTGTGATCCTCCTACCACAGCCACCAAGAGTAGTGGGATTGATTAGAGGCAGGTGCCACCATGCCCAGCTAATAACTGAAATTTAAATCAAAGATCATATTTGATTTTCTGCAGATTGCTGGTATTCAACAATAACAAAATAAACATAAAGGGGAAAGTGAGAGTAATGCCCTCTGAATAGTCTATGTAATAATGAAAAAGTTTAATTTAGTAAGTTATCCAGATATAAAGGCACACATGAAAATTAATAGTTGCTCTTTACACCAGTAACAACAAAGGAATGAACATAATGAAAAAAGTGTTCACTCATGTTAAAGCAAGAGCTATGAAATAACAAGGTATTATCACTTTCCACCCAGAAAATATCAGCAAGATGTAAAAGAAAACAATAAAGTGTAATCCTGGTTGCTAGCCAAAATAAAGTAATTGGAACTGAATGTACCCAGCTGCTTATCTAAATAATAAATCCTGAAAAATGCATGAGACAAGATTTTCAAGTACTGGAAAACAAGTAGTGTAGAACAACGATCCCCAAGAGACGAACCACAAATGAAGTAACACCGATAATTGCCCTCCACCTTACTCCGGGAGAGAGGTAGACTGAGTTGCAAGGTGGGGAGATGCAGCCTACTGGTCTCCTTGAGTTTGGTCTGGACGGTGAGGTCCCAAAGACATTAACACCACTAGATTCACGAGTAGACAACTAGGAGGAAAATGAACAGGAGAGAATGTCCTGGGGAGATGGAGAGGACCCACCTCCCATTTGCTAGTCTCCAGATGAGCTCTAGTCACACTGGCACATGAGGCACCGACGCCGTGCTGCGGAATGCAGCACAGTGGAGAGCAGGCACCAGCATGCTTACCAAGGGCGAGGAGTGACTGATGCAGGACCCATCTGAACAGAAACCTCCCAACCCGTGGAGGAGCACTCAGGACACTCTCAAGCATGCTGCTGTGATGGGAATGTCAAATCAGTCCAGCTAGAGTCTTTGTCCTTTACAACCCTCGAGGGGATCAGTTTGGGTTTTTGGTTTTTTTTTTTTAATTATTCAACTAAGTCCCCAAACCAGTTTCAAAAACTTTGAATAAACACAATATCCAGTATCCAACAAAGTAAAATTCACAATATCACCCATAAGAAGACTAAAAGTCAAGAAAATATAAGCTATAATGAGAAAAAAGTCTATCAATCTAAACTAATCCTGAAAATTACATAGATGATAGAATTAGTAGATGGGCACATTACCACAGCTGTGTAATTATATCCCAGGTATACAAGAAGGTAGAGGAATATCTGAAAATGTTGATGACAGGAATGAAAAATACAACAAATACAACTGAATTAGAGTTGTAGAAAGAAAAATATAATGCCCATAAATATACCCAAATAAATCAAAAACAGATTAGACACTGAAAAGATTAATGAATTTAAATATATAGCAATAGAAATTGTTGAAAATGAAACACACAGAGGAAAAAAAAAGACTTAAAACTTTGCATAGCATCAGTGCACTGAGGGATGACTTTAAGCATTCCAACATATGTAATTGGCATCCCTGAGTGATAAGAGAAAGAAGGGATTAAACTAAAAGATAGTCAAATGTTTCTCAAAATTGATAAGACTTACAAAGCTACAGAATCAAGATGCTTAAAGAATTTTGAGCAAAAGTAGAGAGCTATAGCACGTCAAATCATAATCAATTAGTGTAATCAGATGCATCAATATTAAGGAGGAAATCATTATCACAACCAGTGAAAAAGACACATTTATACTATTGAAAAGAAATCTACAAATGAGAACAAAACTGCCTTTGGAACCAATGCAAGACATAAAAATGTAAAAAAGCCATTTCAAAGTTTTGACAGGAAAAAAATTCTCTACCTAGAATTCTACACATTGTGAAGATATCATTTAAAAACAAATATGATTAAAGACATTTTGGACACACAAAATCTTTAAAAATTTATCCATAAAAGATCTGGAGTACATGAAATGCAAAAAGAGCTTTTACGTTGGGGGCAAAATGGACCAAATAGAAATCTGATCCACATTAAAAGATATAAAATATCAGAAATGGCAAATACTATATAATGTCTTCCTTTAAAATATAATTAATATCTAAAACTAAATCAATAACCCTTCCTGACTTTATGTTAAATATAAAGGTATATGGGACCTAGACTTCTGATCCCCAGACGAGAAGGTATAGACTCATTTCTATATGAGAATATAGAAATTCCTGCCTCCTCATTCTAATAACTCACTCCATCTGTATCAGCAAGGCAGGGGCATGTTATCTTCTACCCAACAGCAGATGCTGACCAAGAACCAACCAGCATCTTCTGCTAGGCCCTTACCCTATGGTCTAGCAGCAGAAAGAGATAGAGGAAGATCTGCTCTACTGATAGGTGCCAACAGCAGAGACTAAGTGTGGGCCCCTTCAAGAGCAGTCAGTCTAGAGAGAAGGTGCAGGGAAGTAATCAGTACCCCATCAGCTATGCATCTCCTACCCTCCACTGGGCAGTAAAGATCTAGGGAAATAAGTTTCATCAATATAGACAGAATCAGCAGGGATTGGTTGGAAGCCCCAGAGGTACCAGGTGAACAAAGCAGACTAGAGTAGCATTGCAAAGTTTTTAAGACCAAATTGTCACTGGAACCATAAAAGTAGGCCAAGCTCTACCTGCTAAACCTGTAAATAGAGTTATTTTCCACAAAGTTAGAAGATTTCAATAGGACCCAGTATATTCTAACATAAGATCCAAAACACCCAGCATATAAGTGTAAAAAAATCACTCATCATAAAAAGCCTAAATAAGAAAATTTTATTTTCTGAAAAAAATGGAATTACATTATAAATGAATAATAGAAAACTATCTTAGACATCCCTCAAAATTAAATAATACATCTCTCTATATAGTGGTTCAATGAAAAAATTTAAAAGATAAATTAGATCATACTTTAATGTGAATGAAAATGAAAACACACCATCTCAAAATGTATGGAATGCAAGTAAAAAATATTGAGAAAGAAATTTCTAGCATTCAATACATAGAGTACAAAGGAAAAACTAAGTATTCCAATAAGGTAAGCACCTTCCACCTCAAGAAACTAGAAAAAGAAGAGAAAATTAATCCCAAAGTAGAAGTGGGAAGCCTCCTAAATATTTGAGTGGAAATAGCTGAGGTAGAAAAGAGAAAAACAAAGAAACAGAAAAATTATAAAAATAAAAACCTAGATCTTTGAGAAAATCAATATAATTGATAAATCTCCAGTTAGACTAATGAAAGATAGAGAGGGAGAGAAGCATACATTACAGACATCAGTATGAAGAGGAGGGGGCCAATGTTACTAAAGAGTCTTAAAATATTAAAAAGGTAAAAATATTATGAGAAACTTTGCTGATTCATTTGACAATTTAGGTGAAATGGACATTCATTAAAAGGAATGGAATGGAAGATAAACTTGAAAGCCTTTAACTGGTAGGATCCCCTCAACCAGGATAGTCTACTGAAGAGGTCCTTTTCCAGGTGTTAAAGGGTGGTAGAGCAATGCTCCTTCAAGACTGTGAACAGCCTTCATTTGAGCAGGTCCCTCATAATACATCACTAATAGAATAAGGGATCACAAAGCCCAAAGAAGTGGCCATTCTAGAGTAAATACCTCAGACGGCTGGAAAAACTACCAAATAGTGTATTCTGTAGTGAGGCTCCAATGATATGTCAATTGCCAAAGTGATAAGCAACTTATTGATGGTGAGAGTATAAACATCATTGAGAATCTTAGTGGTGGCTCTCCTCTGAATGCCAAGGATAATAGTAGGAGATCCCATAACAGGACTTACTTCGCTAAAAGCAACAAGCCTGATAATCTCTCAAAATTATAGAACCCATATATAGTTGCTTAATCATCTGTATTACTCAGCTTTCCCATCACTGAACACAATACCTAACACCCAGAAGATAAAGGAGTGAAGGTTTAATCTGCCTCCTATTTTCAGGGAGTTCAGTTGATGGTCAATTGGCCCCCAGACAGAAACCTCATAGCAGAAGGACCTGGCGAAGTAAAGCTGCTCAGTTCATGGAGATCAGGAAGCAGAGCACAGCAACAGTACCAGAGAGGATGGGGTGAGGGACCATATATTTTACTCAAGGTCACACCTCCATGACCCACCCAGCCATACCCAAAAGTGTGGTCCACCAATCCCTCAAGTGGATCCCAAAGCCAATCAAGTTGACATTCCACCACACAATCTAAAAGAAGAGAAGACAATTAATACAATGAAAAGCAAGACCGGAGTGGCAGCCACAGAGGCCCAAGCCACAAAGATCTAGGGAGTATTTAATAGAACAGTGTTCCTAGAAGCAAGATAGATGAGCATCCAACAGTGGAATCACTTAGCTTATATGATCAAACTAAATAAAGAATGAATGAGCTAAAGATGGAGGGCATCAACACCAATTTAAACAAACAGGATCCCTTGACTAGTTTTAGAATTGAGTCATTTGTGTATGTAGAACAGAACACCTTGAAGAAGAAAGGACCTGAGACACTGTTACAAGTGAATACTTCAGTAACTTCCCAATGAGATCCATGGTCCTTTACTTTGGAGCACATGCACTGATGAAAGGGGAATGTTCAGGATTATGAGATTAAGCATAATGGATTACTACACATATATTCTGAAATCTACTAATTCATTTTGAAGTAGAGGCATCAGGAAGCCTGACAATAAATTCAGTTCTAGCTGAGGGTATAAACCACTGGTAGAGCATGTGCTTAGTATGTGTGAGGCCTTGGGTTCAACCCCCAGTGCTCACAAATAAATAGAATAAAATAAAATAAAATAAAATAAAATAAAATAAAATAAAAGTGAATGAAATTCTGGCTAAAGTCTGATTCATAGTGGCTCCTTTAGGTCCTCAGAAAACCCCGATGCTCATTTATCTAAACCTAATAGAGATTTTTAATGGATGTTCTTAGAGTTTTCGGTATATCAGTAATGGATGCTTGACCTAGAATAACAGCTATTGTAGTGGGTTAAACTAAATAAATACCTTTGAAATCTACCCCCTACACACAAAAGTTATAATGAAAAAACAGTGTTGCATTCTAGGTGAAAAGCAGATATAGTGCAACCCTCAACGATAAAGAATTAAGGAGCTGAAAATGCTAAAAGACATTTTCATTTAGCCATTTTGAGATGTACAATATATTACTGTTAACCATAGCCACAATGTAGTGCAATAGGTCACTGAAACTTCTTCCTCCAGTCAAACTAAAGCTTTGAATCCTTTGATAAACAGCGCATGTTACCCTATAAAGGTACACTATTATCATTTGTCAATTCAAAATAGATTTTAAAAAAATAAAGAGGGCCAGTCTCTATTAAATCATTATTCAAGTTACAATTCTGGCCCCTAAAATACCACATGCGTCATACTATGTGAGAGTAAGTTACTGTAAAATTAACTAAGCAATAGCTCCAGCTGCACATAGTCATAGCCTTTTGCAAATGGAATGTGACCACTGAACTGGTGGATGTGTGTTCCGTAACTATCAGAAAAGATAATCAGGAGTAATTCATCTTTATGTAGGAAAAACAACAATACACACTTACTGTCTTTCCCAGGACAATGTTAAGGCTCTTCGCCCTCTGTCGCAATGTCGTCCAAAGGTACTTGGATCATTGCAGATTCTGCAGAGTACCACATTGTCTACCATAGAGTGGTGTTGCTCTGATAAGACTGGATGAGCAACAAGTAGCGAATTAGAAATTGTGCTCAGACTTACGTGCATATAGAATATACAGAAGGGACATAGTATTCTGACACATGTAAATACTTTATCTCCTATCAATAAGAAATAAGCAGAATGTTTGATGGGGCTCTTCAGGTTTGCAGGCAAGGAAAACACAGAAATGGCTTTCTGAAGATGCACTTGAGATACAACCTGGCAGATGATATGGGTACAATGTATACTCTAAATCAGCACCTATTTTGAGGCTATTTTCTGAGGAGTAAAAAAATTAGGTTTAAAAAGAAGTAAAAATAGAAGTAGTTCTGCTTTGTATCGTTCTCAGTGACACATTTTGGGAATTTATGTTTCCCTTCTCCCTACTTCTAGGATCTGAGGGTCTAGATGTCCTGCTTCCTGAAGGGTACAACTCCACCAAGTAACAAAGTATCTATTGACTCTTAGGCTAAGACTCTTACCGTTGGCTTTTGTTTCTCATGCCAAGAGATCAGAAAAATAACATAAAATAAGAAGTACTGACAATGGTAAGTGACTCCAAATATCAATATGAAGTAGAGGTTGCTGCCAGAGGCTGCTGCAGGAAGCATCTGTCAGTGCCACTAGTTCTCTGGGTGTTTCATGAGGTTTTAAATGCACATTTAAAATGGAAAATATGCAGTTACAGCAGCCAAAGACTGAGAAGGGCATGATGGCTAGAAAGTCCTGTTTCCCTCTGGACCAGCAGGGTGAGGACTTGGAAAGTGTAGTGGAGGAAAGGAGTGATGATAGTCTGTTTTGACCCAGAAGTTAGCTGCAGAAGAAGAGGCTGCAGTTGTCCCTGTGGACTTGGCCTTGACATAACCCACTTCCTAAAAACATCCTTGTCCTTTCATACCTCACATTGATGACCTCCTACCCACTGCCCTAAATGATTCTCAGGGATATTTTTTTTTTTACTATTCAAGAGTGTACCTGTAAATGGCATATACTATTCTGCTATTTTAAAACATGGTCTTCAGCAACATAGCTTTGGCACTAGCATTAGGTTTATGAGACAGTGATTTTTACACTTCTGTAGCTCATGTATATCAGAAGTTGTATAATATTTCAGTGTAGGTGCATTGGAGAATGTATACATCCACTCTTCTGTGAGTATTTCCACCTTAAAAAAAATAAGTACAAATATCAACACTCTAAATTGTTCCAAACAGGTCTTCTTAACATAAGTGTGAGATTTTTCACTACAGTATATACTCAAGATTGGAACTGGTGAATCCTTGTCTCTGAATATTTTTAAAATATTCCCCAAAGTAATTTTATTGTTTGATACTCTCATGAGCTATGTATAATAGATCATACTGGGCCTCACTATCATTCACACACAGTATTGTCAAATTTAAAAGTGCCATTTACTGGGCACAGAAATATTGGTCCCTGTGGAAGTAATTTGCATTTTCTGCATAACTATGGAACATATTTTCTTAAAGGTATGTTAATATTTTCTAGTGATACACATTATTAACACCTTTACCAAATCACTGCATTTTTCAAACTTATTTTATAAGCTTTGAGTCAGGTAAGATATCATTTTAATGTACAAACAATATCAGTCTTTTCCTTGTTCTTTATTCTTTGCGTGTATTGTAAAATCAGTTTCTCATTTAAGGTGTAAATACACAAATTACTAATGTTCATAATATGACAGAGGGTATTACTTCAAACTTTAGTCATCAAGGAGATAATAAATACTACAAATGACTCTTCACACAGATTCGATATCTTGGAATAAATGAGTCAATTCCTTAGAGAGTACAAAATACTTTAATTCACCTATTGTGGAATAGAATAATTCAACAATTGTATAACTGTTAAGGAAATTTAACTCAAACTTCTTCAGTTAGAACTCTCCAGATCAAGACGGTTTCCCTGGATAATTCTACCAATTGTGTAAAGAGGAATGAATACCAAGTCTACAAAATAGATAATTAGTACGTAAGAGAGGAAAGAACAATTCCTAACTCATTCCGTGAAGCCAGTATTATAATCTATGATAATAAAACCATGTAAAGATGGACAGTACAAAGCAGGCAGTTGTAGTCAATATTTCACATGAATACAGGTGCAAATTTCCTTAGCATATTGTAAACAAATAGAATTTAACAAAATATAAAAATATATATCTTATGACTAAATTGAATCTAGACCAGTGATTCAAGTTTGGCTCAAAATTTGAAAGTCATCAATGTAAACTCTCACTCTACAAGACTAAAAAGAAAAGCCACATGATTCTATCAGTTAACGAAGGATTTGACTAAATTCAATATTCATTTATTAAAAAAAAAGCTCTAAAATAGGAATAAAGATATCTCCTCAAAAGCAGGCATCTAATATCACGTTTTCCTTCAAAAAAAAAAAAAAGGGATGATGCTCACTATTGAACATAATACAAGGATTTCTTGATTGTGTAATAAGGCAATAAAAATATAAAAATATAGATCAAAAATGAAACAAAATTGTCACTTGTAGATAACATGCTTCTCTATAGAGAAAATGTTTGGGAAATAACAACAACAACAACAACAACAACAACAACAACAACAAAACCTCCTGGAATTAACATGGTCAGAGAATATGAACTCAAAATACAAAAATCCAGTTTCTTTCTATACACTAACAATGAACCATTAAAAAGTCAAATTAAAAACACATTTCTAGGACTGGGGGTCTGGCTCAGTGGCGACATACTTCCAATGAGTGCAATGCACCAGGCTCAATCCTCAGCACTGCAAAAAAAAAAAAAATTAATAATAATAATAATAATAATAATAATAATAATAATAATAAAATAAAACACATTTTTATTTGCAGTCACTCAGAAAATGTAATACATAGGAATAAATGTAACAAAATTCTTGTATGATGAAAAATAAAAATATTGACAAAAGAAATCACCTAAATGAATGGAGACACATACCACGTGTATATGTTAAAACACTCAACAAGATAAAAAACAAAATCTCCCCAAAGTGGTATGCAAGTTTAAAGCATTTTCTATCAAAAACCATGTATACTGCTTCTGCTCTGATAGTCTTCCCCTGCGCTGCTTCCCAGCTGCCGCTAAGTCAGCTGCTGCACTCACCTGCACCCTTCTACCGTGATGCTGCTGCAGACCATAGACTGAAACCTCTGAAATTCAGCCAACTTAAACCTTTTCTCCTTTAATTTGCAGGTGTGGGGCATTTTGTCTTAGCAAAGGGAAGCTGACCAATACCAGGGATGATCAAAAGATACAATGTGTGTTGAAATTTTAAAAATTTATTATAGTAAAAGACACATTACTATTAATCCCGCTTAAAAAAGCTTTTGCACAGCAAAAGAAACTACCAACAAAGTGAAGAGACAACCCACAGAGTGGGAAAAAATTTTTGTCAGCTATTCCTCTGACAAAGGACTAACATCTCGAATATATAAAGAACTCAAAAAAAATCAGACCCCCCAAATTTAAAGACCCAATCCAAAAGTGGGCAGCAGAAATGAATAGACACTTCTCAGATGAAGAAGTAGAAACAGCAGATAGACATATGAAAAGATGTTCAACATCACGGGTCATTCGAGAGATGCAAATCAAAACAACCCTGAGATTCCACCTCACTCCACAAAGAATGGCTATTATCAACAAATCAGCCAATAACAAATGCTAGAGGGGCTGTGGAGAAAAAAGAACCCTTCTCCACTGTTGGTGGGAATGTAGATTGGTGCAACCACTATGGAAATCAGTGTGGAGATTCCTCAGGGACTTAGGACTAGAGATTCCATTTGACCCAGCTATTCCACTTCTTGGTATCTTCCCAAAAGAATTAAAATCATTATACCACAGGGATATATGCACACCCATGTTTATAGCAGCACAGTTTGTAATAGCTAAATCGTGGAAGCAGCCCAAATGCCCATCAACAGCAGAATGGATTAAGAAAATGTGGTATTTTTATAATGGAGTACTACTCTGCCATAAAGAATGATAAGCTTGAGATATTGCTAGGTAAGTGGGTGCATCTTGAGACCATACTCTTAAGTGAAATAAATCGGACACACATGTTTAAATACCACATTGTTTCTCTGGTGTGAGAAACTGAAGTGTAAATAAAGACTAAAATGTGCTATATTGGGAAAGGAAAGAAAATGTCCAAATGGGAAAGGGAACAAGGGAGGGGGAAAGGAACAGAGGGTCAAGATAAATAAGAAATGGAAGGAAAAAATGGAAACAAATCTTTTGTAAATAGGGAGGGAGGAGGGGGTGAGGGGAGGGGAATGGGAAAAAAAGAAGCAGCAAGGTATATCATGTACAGGTACAAATCCCCAATGATGAATGTTATCGATATGTACATCTAAAATGTACCATTAAAATAAAATTTAAAAAAACTCCCCCTCACTTCAAACATACTTCTTCCAACATTCTTGTCACCTTCTGAAGAAATTTGGGAAGTCCTCTTCCTTGAGTGCTTTTATGAGGTACAATAAAAAATATGGTGAATTCTGCTGCCAGGTGCCATCCTACCGTAAGGTAGGTTTGCAAAAACATTCACTTTATTCACTGGATCTGACACCATGCAAGTTTTGGCTCTTCCCTTCAGTGAAAATTCCAATGAAAGGTAAGTGGTTTGAACTGATTCAGGACATAGAGGCAGGACAGTAGCACCACTAAAGACATTCATGAAAGGAGACTTCCAGAACCACTTCAGAAATTGACAAGAATGGTGGGATAAGTGTGGTTTTAGCGAGGAAGAATATTTTGAGGGATACGAATGGCGATGTGTCTTTTACTATAATAAATGTAAACATTTACTATATTTTCTGATCACACCTTGTACATACAATTTAGGTAATCAAGACCCCACGAAATTGGTGGGAAGAGAAAACATCTACTCCAGTGAACAAAACACAGAACTAAGACATTTTGACACACAATTATGGCCACAAGGTAGTCAGCAGAGTTTCAGAACAATTCATTGGAAGAAGTAATCTTTTCAACAAATGGTAATGGAGCAATTAGATATCCATCAGCAATAATAATAATGATAAAATAATAATAAATTGCTTCGCACTTTTTACCAAAGTAGTGCAAAATGCACCATGGGTTTAAATGTAAGATTATGTAATATTTAAAACAGCATATAAGAGGAAATATCTGAGAAGCAGGACTTGAAGATTTCTGTCTGACAGCAAAAGCATAACGTATAAATAAAATGCCATAAATTGGACTATCCAAAAAGTTAAAAGTTTGTTCTGCGAAAGGCTATCTTAAAATGACTAAAAGAAAATTGCAGCCTAGAGGAAAATATTTACAAACATATGTAAGACAATGATTTTTATCTACAATACATACAGAATTCTCAAATTTTAAAAATGCAAATAATTCAGTTATAAAGTGGGATAAAGCTATGAAGAGACATTTCACTAAAAAAGACATACAGCTGGCAAATGTGTATCTTGAACAGAGTGTTCAACACGCTAGCCAGTAGATGCAAATAGGATTATGATGAATACCATTACTATCTTTTGAAGAATTCACATTGAAAATCAACAATACCAAATGCTTTTCTCAAATATAAACAAACAAATGAAAAGTCAATCTGGGAATGAAGCTCAATGCAAAAGCCCTGAGTTCAATCCCAAGTGCCACTAAAACAAACAAAAGACTGTAAACAAATACTTTCTATGTGACCCAGCAATCATTTTTTGATAGCAGTTTTATTTAGAATAGCCTATGGCTCATGTAGTTTGCAACACCATATGATTAGTATCAACATCTAACACCACTCAGCAATAAAAAGGAACAACAACCTCAAATACAAAACAACTTGCATGTATTTTAAGGCTTCACTGAGAAAATAAACAAATGAAGAAAACCCAGACCATTTCAAATGGTCACATTCTGTTTGAGTCCATTTGCATAATACTCTGAAAATGACAGAATCATAGAGAGAGAAAACAGAATGGTGGTTGTCAGGGGTTAGGACAATCTGTCTATAAAATTTGGTTATGAAGAAGATGCAAGAGGAAGATTTTTGTGATTATACATTAGCTCTGAATCTTGATTGTAATGTGATTGCACAAATAGACACATGTGATAAAATGGCACACACATTACCAATATCAGTCTTAACTGAGTCACATGTGATGCATAAAGCAGTAAACAAAGTTGCATATGCTCTTTGAATTAGCTCTTAACACTTTTTCTTACTGCCTTAACCAGGAACATATAAACAGTTGAATCTGGGTATGTTCCATGAATTTGTGGGTAACCTTTTATTCCAAAGTTGAGCAGTTAGTAGTATTATTATAGGCAAAAATCTGTGCTGCTTAATTGAAGCCCATTTCTTCTCATTCCACAGGGGGTTGTAGGGACCAATGTGTGTCTTCTGTGCCTACACTGAGAGCCACTGTTCTCTCTCTGCAGTGTGGTTATAGAGCATGTGGGGGAACATGACAAAAAAAATTCAAAAAGTATTTATGCACAGACTCTTTCAGGTACAACAAAAATTTTATATTTTGTGGAATCTCCATATTGTTTTCTGTATTAGCTGCACCATTTTGTATTCCAAAAATGTAGAAAGGTTTCAGTTCTCCATACCTTGCTGGCATTTGTTGTCTTTCTTTCTTCCTCTTTTTTTAATAGTCAACCTCACAGGTATGGGGTGATATAACAGTGAGGTGTTAATTTGCATTTGCCTGACCATTAATAACGCTGAGCATCTTTTGATCTATTTGTTAGTCATTCATATGCTTTATTCAGGGAATGTTTATGCAAATCTCTTAAACAGTTTAAATTGGGTCACAGGCGTTTTGTCGTTATTTAGTTGAGAAGTTCCTTCTATATTTTGGAAATGAACCTCTTATCAGCGATATGATTTGAAAATATTTTTCTCATTACCCAGATTATCTTTTTGTTCTGTTGATCATTTCCTTTTCTGGGAAGAAGTTTTTTAATTTGATATAATCCCACTTAACTATTTTTGCTTTTGTTTCTTGTGCTTTTAGGTGTCACATCAAAAAAAAATTGTTGAAAACAATATCATGTTTTCTTCTAGATGTTTTACTCTTTGGCATCTCATTTGTAACTCTGTTATCCACTTTAATTTATCTTTGTGTATCACATAAGAGAAAGGCACAGTTCCATTGTTTTATATGCAGATTTCCAATTTTCCAAGTAGCATTTGTTGAAAATATTGTCCTGTCCACATTGTGTTTTCTTGGGACCTCTGTGAAGACCAGTTGACTGTGTGTATGTGGGCTTAAGTTGGGTTTGCCATTGTTTTTAATATCTTAAAATGGTGTGTTGTAAAACCAGAAGAGTACTGTGATATACTCAGAATGAAGGATCTAATCAGGCAGCTCATCCAATCTGAACTCTGCCAACAACCAACATTCCAATTAGGAAAACTCACTTAACCTTTCTCATACAGTGTAAAGAGGATAATTATAATAAAGAATGAGTGATGTAACAGCACATAATACTTTTGAACATTATCACTTAGCAAGCTCCCTATAAAGTTCATTAGTTTTAGATGAGTTCTCACACTATGAGCATCCGTAATCAATTATTCTCTTCTTTCACAAAAGAAATGTGTTTTTGCCATTCCATTCTATAAGTAGCCAGAACTAATTTTATTAACCAGAGTAATTTCTGATTGTTCTAAGCACAGTCAGTTCTAAGAAGACAGTGAGTACAGTGTATTGAGAAAAAGAGACAAGAATAAGTAAGGATTCTAGTTCTGGAAGTTTAAGCTAATTATTTATCTGTATATGAATCAGTTTCCGTACCTGTGAACTAGATTTGGAGATATCTCCTCTTCCTAAAGTCCACAGATGCTGTAAAGCTCAGCTAAGGTAATGGAAATGAGATCACTTAGCAATTCTATGGTTTTAGAGAAGAGAGCCCATAAAAAGTGCTGAGAAGCCTGAAAGTAAATCTCAGAAGAGGCTTCTCCAGCCCTGCATCCCATGACTGTGTCTCCCTTCAGTCAGCAGTCACGGTAAAATGACATGTCACTGACTATTTCAAGGTATCCTGCCAGTTTCCTTGGTAGATTATTTATCTGGCCATGGGCATTCCTTGATCCAGTGACAAAAAGCAAATAATAATCACCTTGGTAAGGCATGTGTATGATAACGAAAAAAAGAGCTTTATAGATCATTGAGTTTTGGGGTGGATGCATCCTTGAAATGTGGCCTGAATATATTTTACCTCCTTCTTATCATGACTACTTATTTATGTATTCATTTATTTGTAGTGCACATTTGCCATATATAATGATCACATTCACTGTGGGGAATTTGTTCCTCTACACAATATAACTCAGTTCTTTTTTTTTTTTCCCCATTCCCCTCTCTTCCTTCAACCCTTTCTCTCCTTCCCTTTTACAAAAGCTCTATTTCCAGTTTTTCCTTCAATTCTCTTTTTTAACCCCCCCAAACCCTTTCCATTTGAACAAATTCTTCCAAATATCCTCCATTTTGCTCCTTATTTACACTTTGGTTTTCTCACACAAGAGAAGTACTACTGAACGCTAAGATCAAATTTCAAGAAATACAATTCTTGCATCTTCTTCGGAGTCTTACCTCATCTGGTCCTTCACAGTTCACTCCAACTGTAAATGCTGGAACTTTCTCACAACTGCTTTTTCCTTCATGTAATTTCACTGGTATAATACCAGTTTTTTCAGTGTTTATCACTTTATTCAGCAGACTATAAGCACCTCGAGGGCAGGCACAGTCTATGAAGGTAAGCAAAATTTCTTTGGGCAAGGTTGCTGTTCCTTAGGTAATGATTGAAAAATGAGCACTACCATTTACTCACAAACTCTAATATTCCAGAAAGCTTACACACAAGACACCTTACTAGGCTCACATCTCTACAAGTCATTTTGGAAGTTCAGGGTGAGCACCAATGATCTTCTCATCCCTATCCCTTTCCAGACTTCAGAACGAGAGTATACACGTGAAACTGAGTGAACTGGGGCTAAAATGCCAGTTTTAATGAATAAACACTAAATTTAGAGAACATGCCTTGTGCCAAGTTAAAAAGGGCTCCCTAATTCTTCCTTCTAAATTAAAACTCAGCTGAACCTACAGTATGAAGCCAACCTGACTACACCACTTTATTGCAGACAGAGACGCTATAAGGAAAAAATGGGTTTTCTTATCCTCAACCTCCCTCTGGCTTCAGGTAGAGATTAAGAGGCTGCAAGAAAGAAACAACATAGAGCCTTTTAAGTGAGAGGCATTTGCTGGCGATGTGGTTTAATTAGATGAGCCACTCATATTCCCAGAGAAAAAGAAAGAGAGGTGAGAAGAGTGACCTGAAGTGATACTCCCAGAACTTCCTCTACCAGGTTAGGTGGCAAGACTGAAAAACAGATGTGTCTCTCCTCTGTGAAAATACGAGACGCTGAAGGGGTATAGAGCAAGCAGACGAGTGATGTTCATTGGCAAGGCAAAGGATTTCTGTGTGCCAGGTGGTGGGGAAAGTGCTTTCATGGCATTCGTCTCATTTAACCCTTCAAATGACCTATGAAGAGGATAGTCGAATCACTGCCATTTAAATCTGAAGAAAGTGTTCTTCAGCTAGATGAAGTGCTACAACACTTGTGGACTCTTTCATGTTAAGAGGGATCAAGATCCAAATTAAAATCTGAGTTGAAGTCTCAGACTACAATCAGCCCAGTTACTGCAGAAACTCTATAACTCAGTGTGTCCTGACCAAAGGTGACCCAGTCATGGCATACGGGGACTACATACACGGTGCTTATATATGGATACGCATTCATGATGGGTAACCGTGAGACTCTGAGTCTGGGTTGAAGGGACTGCTACTAAGGAGGCCGGAGTCAGCACCCATTTCCTGACATGCAGTGGGTTGCATCCATTTCCTTGTACCATTCGGGGTTTCTTTAGAACACACTTCATATTGTATAATACATGCACATGTATGTACACCACATGTACTCACGTCGATTATAAGTACCTGGTGTGCGTACTTATCCAGAAGGAAGATGATCACTTACAGACTGACTCGTTTGTGTTATTCTGATTTACCCTTGAAATTTTCTTTGTGCTCTGGCGCTTGGCTTTCCTGGTATTTGGTAGGTATTCGGCACTCTAAGGGACTGACTTTCTGTGATACATCAAACACTGAATTCAAGGCTTTACCAAAAGGGAAATAAAGATAAGAGGAGAGAGAGAAATTATTGTCTCATTAAGCAGATGATAATTGCAATTATTCACCAAGAATTATGAATCACAAATGAGGATAGCAAAGTCAATTGGGAAACAATTTGGCTATAAATACTCGTATTAAGCAGCCTAATGAAATCCGCTTTGCTTTAGAAACTTCCACTCTTGTTTTCATCAAGTGTTTTGTAGAAGTGCAAATCTTGATGAATTATTCCTGTTATTTGCAATGCAGGAAACAGAATATATTATAATAAGTGTGTTGGTGATTTCAAGATCTTCTGATGGTAATAATATCACCTTCAGTTCAATTACACAGTTTTCAGGGGATTTTTTCACTCAAAATCATTATTTCATGTGATACAACATTACATGATACAAAGCAAAAAATTTTATTAAAAAGGCACAGTTAAGAAAAATGTATTATGAAGACAGCCCGAGGGTATAGAGTCAGTTACTAGGGTAGAATCTGGAACTGCTAATCTCCAAACTGAGAAATTCTTTCCCTAAATTCTTTCACTTGTCTCCACTATTAAATGCTTTTAATTTCACATAACTAAAAATTAGGCTCAAACTTACTTAAGCATTAATAGAATTTATTGATTTATTTAAATAGTAAAACTAAGTATAAGTTGGTAAGTATGATGGTTTGGTCTAGTAGTTCAGAAACATGAAAACATAATTTCTTTGCATCTCTTCACTTCCTTCAGTGCCTGTCTTTTTTGTCTTTAGAACTGTTCACTCTGTGTCACAGCCTGACTCAAGAAGAGAAACTGGCAGTTCCAAAGTCCAGAAGTGCAGCTACAACCACCCCCCCACCCAGATCCTGAATTGCTTTTCAGAACAGCAGACCAGGGACTGGTAAGTCAACTGCATTCTTTTGTGCCTTGGAGAGTGAAATTCTGCCTTAAATCCCAGGTACTGCAGTCGTTTTGAAAGACTGCAAGCCCAAGAACCCAACTTTACAGCCATCCAGGCTCCTTTGTCCTGGATCATTGTGCTGCTTTGGTCCCCTGTGATCTATGTCAGACAAAATCTAAGAGAGAGATCCCCTCACTTCCTGTGAGAAAGATAAGAAAATGTAAATCTCTCAAGACCTTATGCTAGTAACTTAGATAAATACTGTCAATGCTGCAAACTACTGCATTCCAAACCAGTGAAGTACAGGCAGTAGTCACTAGTGTTGGCCACAACTGAAGGGGCTATACAGAGTACACCGCTGAACACATGAAACCAATCACTGGACCTGCCCAACAGGCATCCTCAGGAACACCTATAAGTGAAAATCTTCCCCTAAAAAGGAACTGTAAATTTTGGAAGGGGTGACTACCAGCAGATGCAAGACATTATGGCAAAAAAAAAATCAAGATAATATGATATCATGTAAGGAAAACAACAATTCTCCAAAAACTGGCTCCACTCCAAAGAAATGGAAATTTACAAACTGCCTGAAAAGGAATTAAAAATAATGATCTTAAGGAAACTCAGCAAGATGCAAGTGAAAACAAATAGACAAGTCTATGAAATCAGGAAATCAATTCATAATCTGAGTGAGAAATGCAGCAGAGTTCGATATTACTTTAAAAAGAGACAAACAGATATTTTGGAGCTGAATAATTCAAAAAAATGAAAAATAAATTTGAGACCTCCAACCTGATCCATCAGAACCATCTGGGAACTGCAAGACAGGCCTTTTGGAAGGACTTAGCCAGAAAAAAAGAAGAGTGAAGATTGACAGAACGGGTGCACTGGCCCAGGTTGCTGGCCAAGTCCAGGCCTGCTCTAGAGTTTGCTTCCCTGGACGGGACAGCAGAGACACCGACCAGCCTACAGGCTTCCCTGATCTCAGATGAGGCCAATCCCCAGAGGGAAGAAGTAGGCCAACAGAGTGGGCAGCTCCAGGGAGAAACAAACAACTAGTCCCCAAGAAAAAACCCATGGCAGTTGTAAACTGCAAAAACAGCATGCACTTTTACTCTAAAGTGACTCCTTCTACATAGCAGGCTAGAGTTGGCGAAGAAAACCAATGTGATCCCAGCCATACTTGAGAAGGTTTAATAAAGAGTCATTTGAAAAGGGTCTCGTTGTTTAAGACTGAGGCACAGAACAATTTCACTTTAGGGTTTCCAGTGTTACCCTACCACAGAGACTGGGTGAGACACAGCCACAAGAGACCAGCACAGAGATAGCGAGTGCTAGACATAGACTCCCTCAGAAGTTTAAGTTCAGGCTGCAAAGGACATGGAGTCCCACCCTCTGTTGTGAGAAACCAGGTCCATTGAGTGTGGCTTTCACAGGTGGCTGGATTGAAATTACTGTCATTAAGTCCAGGGATCTGCTTGAATCTGTTGCCCTGCTGCCTACATCCACACACAGACCAGTGGTCAGACTGCTTTCCCAGTCTAGCAATGTGAGTAAGGGCAGACCTCAATTTTGACAGTCACCATATAATGGAGAGTATGGACAGTTGCCTCAGTGTGGGGAGTATGGCTAGAGAAGCCTCTGGAGGCTCTGGAGTGCACCTCACAATCCCACAGACAAAGCTATGTGAAGAAAACCGTGCCTTACTCAGTTCCAAGACTGAAAATCCTTGAAAGAATCCACTCATTGAAAAATGGAGGCTCGTTTATCTTTCTTCATTGGTGTTCAATGGATTGGAGTTTTCTTCTCTTCTTTTAGTTTTTTTCCTTCATTTTTTCTTTTTTCCTTTATTTTGCTGTTTTTTCTTCTTTTTCTTATATATTCTTTTCTGTTACACTTACCTAATTCTATTAATTTACTTTCACCCCTTAATGAAATCCTTTATCTCACATTTTTCCTCTCCTTCTCATCTTGCCATTGTGTAATTTTTCAAGTTTTATTTTTTTCATTGTCCTGTTTCCCACAACCTCATTCTTTAATAGTATAAACATTAAGCTTTATTAATCTTTAGATACTCAACTCTAATATATTACTATTGAATATTTTTCTCTTGTTACTGGAAGTATCATTGTTCCATTTAGTAGATATTTACTGTATATCAATATTTGGTTTGTTTTGATGTTTATACTATAATTATAAAGGTCTATCTAGAGTTAAGGGTATACTGTATTATTTGTTATTATGGGAGGTCAAGGTGCAGTCTGTCTTTGATGTGATTATTATTGCTGATGTCATTGCTATTACCACGGTAGTATAGTTGTTGCTATTAATTAGGTTTTCTGTACATCAATATCTGAATTGCCTTTGTGTGAGTAGCAAAAGTGTGGCCCATTCCTGGGGTTGAGGATTTAGCTCAGTGGTTAGAGCACTTGCCTAGCAAGCCCAAGGCCCTGAGTTCAATCCCCAGAACAAAGAAAAAAAAAAAAAAAAACAAGAGTATGACCCATTCCTGAAGCTGGGTGCTGATCTAATTATATTGTATCCTCCCCTGCCCCACCAAATTAACAGAGGTAGTTGGATCTTGGGATAGAGGCAAAGGCCAATAGTAAGCTATGCCCAGAGTACATCACTAAAAAAGAGACACTAACTAAAGATGTCCCCATACTAGCAACAATGTCTTTCCAGAATAATCAACCCACAAACCTCAGCATGCACACACACACACACACACACACACACACACACACACACACACACACACGCATCAATAGAAATGTGAGAAGACATGGGAATAATATGCTTCCCCAAACTCCCCAAATCCCCAGAGCTGGTTTATGAACCATGAAGTGGAAGGAAATCAAAAGCTACACAGCTGAATTATTTGAAATGAGAAAAGAGATAAATAGATTAATACAGTGAACCACAGACTCAAAGAATGTACTAAATAGGTAATGAGTTAATAAGCAAAACAATCAGTGAGTTTACAGGAGACCCTAATAAAAAGCTATTGAGCTAAACATAAATGATGATTTTAACAAAAATTAGAGTCTATGAAGAAGTACCAAAAAGAAATTCAAGAGATTAAAATTTGTATTGAAAGTATAGGCAGCAAAAGTGACCAGTGTCAGAAAAGACTGCCAGAACTAGAAGGCAGGGCTGACGTTAATGACAAGTTATTCAAAGACACCTTGAAAACAAGAGACTATGAAAAATAGATAAACCAGCTGCTAGATGATGCAAAGAAGACTACCTAAGATTATTTGAAATTAGAAAAATGAGAATGCAGCACGAATGGCATACAAAACCTGTTTACAGAAATAATAGCAGAAAAAATTTCCAAATACAGTGAAAGAATTTAACACAGAGATAAATGACACATACAGAATCCCAAATAGCCATAATCAGAAGAGAATCTCTCCACAACACATCAGAGTCAAAATCACAGAAGTCCAACACAAAGACAGAATCTTAAAAGCTAATAAAGAAATAAATAAATCACTTATAAAGGTAAACCCATTACAATTACTGTGTAATTCTCAACACAAATATTAAAGGCCAGGGTAGCATACAGCAAAGTGGTTCGAGCCCCAATAGCAAACAACTTCCAACTAGAGATTGGTATATCCAGTAACACTATCTTTCAAAATGATGAAGAGACAAAATCTTCCAATGAAAAAGATTACCTTAGGGAACTCATGAATGCCACACTGTTGCTGCAAAAATTCTCAAGTGTATCCTAGAAAAAGACAATGAAGTCAACAATGCCAAAAAAAAAAAAAAAGTCTAATAGGTTGAATACACCAGGCAAGATGAGCAGTTAAGCAGAAAGGGGGCAAAAGTGTATTGACATTTGAAAAATAATACACTGACTGGAATAAGTCAGTGCCTAGTATACCATATACATAAAACATGAAACATATTTAATCCAAAAAAGAAATTCATAGACGAAATATCAAAGGATGTAAAACAATATTCCATGAAAGAAGAACCTAAAAACAATGAATTGCTGTCCTATTTTCAAAGTGGATTTTAATCCAAAATTGATCAAAGAGGCAAAGATGATCATTACATTTTCATAAAACAAACACTAGTGGACAAAAAGTGATCAGGTAAACTTCACAGTTGTTATGGGAAACCTCAAAACCCCCCTGTCAAAAATACACAGACCAACTGCACAAAAAAATTACCAAAGAAATATCAGAGTTGAACCAAATCTTTGAACAAATAAACTTAATAGATGCCTATAGAGTCACCCAACAGCAACAGAATACACATTCTTCTCAGGAGCACATGGAACTTTTTTCAAAATAGACCACATGTCATCTCAAAAGCATGCTTAAGCAAATGCAAAACAATTGAAATTACCACGTGCATATTATCAGATCCTAGTACAATGAAACTAGAAATCAGTGGCAAAATAAACCACAAAAAGTATGCAAACATATTGAAATTAAACAACGTACTCTTGAATAATCAATAGGTCAGAGAGGAAATCTAGGACGAAATGAGACAGTTCCAAGAAATAAATGATAATTCCAGTACAATATACTATGAGACACAATGAAAGCAGTTCTAAGAGAGAAAGGTATAGCTGCCAATGCCCACATAAGAAAAACAGAGAGAGTCCAAATAAATAATCTAATTATGAACCTCAAGGTCCTAGAAAAACAAGAAAAATTCAAAGGTAGCTCAAGAAATGAAATAAAGATCAGAGAAGAAATTAATGAAATTGAGACTAAAAATATGAAGAATCAAAGACTCAAAGAGCTGGTTCTTTGAAAGAAGAAATAAAACAGACAATCCCTTAGCCTATATTACCAAAAAATGCAAAGAATAGACCCAAAACAATGCAATTAGAAATGAAATATGTGAAATCACAGTGGACACTGATGAAGATCATTAGTAACTACGTTGAAAACCTGTACTCCAACAAATTGGAGAATTCAAAAGAAATGGACAGGTACTGAGATTCATTTGAATTACCAAATCTGAACCAAAAAGATTTAAAAACCTCAAATGATCTAATAACAGACAGTGAAATTGAGTAATTTTAAAAATCTACTAACTAATGTCAATTCCTTTACATTCATTTTAGCATGCTTTATGAGCTAGTATGTGGTCTATTTTGGGGAACATCCCATGTGCAGCTGAAAAGAATGTGTATCCTGCTGTTGTGGGGTGGAATACTATGTAGACATCTGTTAAATCTATTTGTTCAAAGATGTGATTCAGTTCTGATATTTCTTGGTTAATTTTTCGTTTAGTTGGTCTATTTGTGAAAGTAGTGTATTGAAGTCTTCCATTATAATTGTATTACTGTTTGTTTGATCTTTCATGTTCCTTTTTTTTTTAACCAAGAATATGTATTGGTATATTGTATACATAGTGATCACATTCATCATAGTTAATTTGTACCTGTACATGATACATCTTGGTTTCCCCCTTTCTTCCCCACTCCTCCCTTTCACTCCCCATCACTTCCCCATTCACAGTAGCTTTATTTACATTTTTCCCTTTTCCCTTTCTTTTCTTTTTCCTTTCCTTCTTTTCCCCTCTTCCTTTCTAATTCTTCTCCCTATTAAATAATATCTTTCTTTTACTTAGTATCTATTATACTCTTTTGTCCTTATTCATACTTATGGTTTCTCATATCAGAGAAACAATTTGATATGTACTCCTGTGTGTCTGATTTATTTCACTTAAGAATATGTTCTCAAGGTGCATCCATTTACCTATAAATATCTCAAGTTTATCCTTTTTAATGGCAGAGTAATACTCCATTGTATAGAAAAACCACATCTTCTTTAGCTATTCACTAGTTGTTGGGCATTTAGGTTGTTTCAAAGACTTAGCTATTACAAACTGTGTTGCTATAAACATGGTTGTACATATATCACTGTGGTATGATTATTTTAATTCTTCTGAGAAGCTAGCAAGCAGAGGAATGCCTGGGTCCACTGGAACCTCTAGTTGTTTTCTGAGGAATCTCCACACTGATTTCCACAATGGTTGGACCAGCCCACATTCCCACTAACAGTGGAGGAGGGTTCCTTTCTCCCGACAGTCCCACCAGCATTTGCTATTGGTTGATTTCTTGATGATAGCTGCTCTTTCTGGAGTGAGAGGGAATCTTAGCATTGCTTTAATTTGCATCTCTCGAATGACTAGTCATGTTGAACACTTTTTTCATATATTTGTTTGCCATTTGTATTTCTTCATCTGAGAGGTGTCTATTCATTTCAGATGCCCATTGTTGGATTAGGTCTCTAAATTTGGGGGGCACTGGGTTTTTTTTTTAGTTATTTATATATTCTAGATGTTAGACCTTTGTGTGAGGAATGGTTGGCAAGAATTTTTTCCCACTCTATGGGTTTTTGTGCCACACTATTGGTAATTTGTTTTACTATGCAAAAGCTTTTTAATAGGATGTGATCCCAAGCACTGATCCTTTGTGTTGTTTCCCGTGCAGTTTGAGTTTTGTTCATAAATTTTTTTCCTACCCCTATGTCTTCAAGAGTTCTTCCTATTCTATCTTCCAGTAGATTTAGCATTTCTGCTTTAATATTTAGATATTTGATCCACTTCAATTTTAGTTTAGTATGTGGTGAGAGACATGTATCTAGTTTTAGTTTTTGGCATGTGGTAAGCCAGTTTTTCCAGCACCATTTATTAAAGAGGCTATCTTTCTTCCAGTGAGGGTGTTTGGCTCCTTTGTCGAAGATGAGATATTTGAGTGTGTTTGGAGTTGTTTCTGCATCTTCTGACCTGTTCCACTGATCCTCGGGTCTGTCTTTTTGCCAGTACCATGCCATTTTTATCACTGTAGCTTCATAATATGATTTCCAGTCAGGGATTGCGATGCCCCCTGCCTCGGCCCTGTTGCCCAGAATTATTTTTACTATTCTTGGTCTCTTCTGGTTCCAGATGAACTTCATGATTACTTTCTCTAATTCTGTGGTGTATGCTACCGCTATTTTGATTAGAATTGCATTAAATCTGTATAGTAGTTTAGGAAGTATGGCCATTTTCACTATGTTGGTTCTTCCTACCCAAGGACATGGGATGTCTTTCCATTTTCTGACATCCCTTTCAATTTCCTTTTATAGAGCACTGTAGTTTTCACAGTAAAGATCTTTTACTTCTTTGTTAGGTCGATTCCTAAGTATTTCTTTTGTGTGTGTGTGTGTGTGTGTGTGTGTGTGATGCTATTGTGAAATGTGTATCTTCCCTAATTTCTTTCTCAGTGAGTTTGTTATCTGTATATAGAAATGCTATTCATTTTTAAGTGTTGATTTTGTATTGAGCTACACAACTGAATTTGTTTATTAAATCTAGAAGTTTTTGGTGGAGTTTTTGTGGTCTTCTATTTAGAGTATCATGTCATCTGCAAATAATGCTAGCTTGACGTCTTCCTTTCCTATCTTTAGTCCATTTATTTCTTTCTCTTGCCTAATTGCTCTGGCTAATGTTTTCAGAACTATATTGAATAAGAGTGGTAATAATGGACAGCCTTATCTTGTTCCTGAATTTGGAGTGTAAGATTTCAATTTTTGACCATTTAGTATGATATTGGCTGTTGTATTATCATAAATGTCTTTTATCGGATTGATGTATAGACTCTCTATTCCTAATTTCTGTAGGGTTTTTATCATGAACGGGTGTTGGCGTTTGTCAAATGCTTTTTCTGCATCTATCAAAATGATCATGTGATTTTTGTCTTTGAATCTGTTGATATGCTGTATTACATATATTGATTTGCATATGTTGAACCATCCCTGCATCCCTGGGATGAATCCTACTTGGTCGTAGTGTGTAATCTTCTTGATAATTCCTTGTATTCTGTTTTCCAGTATCTTATTGTGAATTTTTGCATCTATGTTCATTAGGGAAATTGACCTGTAGTTCTCTTTTTCAGTTGGATCTTTTTCTGGTTTTGGTATCAGGGTAATGCTTGCTTCCAGGAATGATTTTGGAAGTACTGCTTCCCTTTCAATTTCCTTAAAGGGTTTGAGGAGTAGTGCTATTAGATCATCTTTGAATTTCTTGTAGAATTCAGCTGTGAATCTATCAGGACCTGGGCTTTTCTTTGTTGGTAGATTTTTAATTACCTTTTCAATTACAGTGGATAATATTGGATTATTTAGTATTTTTATTTCTTCTTGACAAAACTTTGGTAATTCACATGTATCTAAGAATCTGTCCATTTCTTTTCTTTCTTTCTTTCTTTCTTTCTTTCTTTCTTTCTTTCTTTCTTTCTTTCTTTCTTTCTTTCTTTTTTTTTCTTTGTGCTGGGTATTGAACTTAGGGCTTTGGGCATGCGAGGCAAACACTCTAACCACTGAGCTAAATCTCCAGCCCTGAATCTGTCCATTTCTTCGGCGTTTTTTTAGTATAGGTTTTTGAAGTAGGTACTGACGATCCTTTGGATTTCTGCAGGGTCAGTTGTGAGTTCATCCTTTTCATTTTTTTATTCCATGGATTCGAGTCATTTCTTTCCTTTTTTTTGATAAGATTGGCTCAAGGTTTGTCAATTTAGTTTAATCTTTCAAAGAACCAACTCTTCAATTCATTGATTCTTTATATTGTTTTCTTAGTCTCAAGTGCATTAATTTCAGCTCTGATCTTTATACTTTCCTCTCCCGTATAAGCTTTGGGTTTGGTTTGTTCTTCTTTTTCTAGACATTTGAGGGTCAACATTAGGTTGTTTTTTTGAGCTTGTTCTGTTTTTCTGATGTGGGAGTTCAATGCAATAAATTTCCCTCATAGCACTGCTTTTCTTGAGTCCTGTAAGTTCTGGTATGTTTTTATTGGCATTATCTTTTAATTGCATAAATTGCCTAATTTATTCTTTAATTTCCTCTTGATCCAGCTCTTGTTCAGGAGGATGTTATTTAAATTCCATGTGTTTATGATTTTTTCTTTTTTTTTTTTTTGGTTTATTTTACCATTGATTTCCAATTTCATTTCATTATGGTCTGATAATAGCATGGGATAATTTCAATTCTTTTGCATTTTGTTAAGAATGCTTTATGAGCTAATATGTGATCTATTTTGCAGAATGTCTAATGTGCAGCTGAGAAGAATGTGTATTCTGATGTTTTGGGGTGGAATACTCTGTAGACATCTGCTAGGACCATTTGTTCACAGATTTGATTCAGTTCTGATATATCTTTGTTGAGTTTTTTGTCTGGTTGATCAGTCTATTTGTGACAGTGGGTGTTGAGGTCTCCCATTATAATCATGTTTGTGTTTATTTGATCTTTTATGTCCTTTAATAATTGTTTTACGTAGTTAGGTGCACCGGTATTTGGTGCATAGATAATAATGATTATTATCTCTTCCCCTTGGAGTTTTCCCTTAACAAATTTATAATGACCTTCTTTGTCTTTTAATCAGTCTTGGTTTGAAGTTCACTTTCTCTGCAACTAAGATAGCTACTCTGGCTTTTTTCTGGGTTCCTGTTACATGAAGTACTGTTTTTTATCCTTTGATTTTCAGTCTATGAATTTCTTTTTGGATTAAATGTGTTTCCTATATGTGGCATATTGATGGTTCCTGTTTCTTGAACCATTCTGCCAGTCTGTTTCCTTTTGTTGGTGTGTTGAGGCCATTTACATTGATGGTTATAACTGTTTTGTATTGACTCATCTTTGTCATATTCTTTATCTACTGTTGGTTGTGTTTTTCCCTTCTTTTTAACTACTTGTTTTACCTGATGGATTCCTTTTATTGCTGTCCTTGGAGTTACAGTGTCCTTTTTCCCTTTCTATGATATCCTTCACAATATTCTGTAGTAATGGTTTAGTGATCATGAATTTCTTCAATTGTTCTTTGTCATGGAAGCATCTTATTTCATTACTGAATTTGAATGATAGTTTGGCTAGATACATCCAGATTGTTTTCTTTTAAGGCTTGAAATATTTTGCTTCAGGCTCTCCTTGACTTAAGGGTTTGTGTTGGGAAGTCCACTGTGATTCTGATGGGCTTTCCTTTTATAGGTGATTTGTTTCTTTCCTCTAACAATTTTCAATATACTGTTCTTTTGTTGTTTTTCTGGAATTTTGATTATTGTATCTCTTAGTGTATATTTATTTTGGTGATGGGTAATTGGGGATCTATATGTCTCACTTATCTGTATGTCAAGTTCTCTTCTCATGCTTGGGATGTTTTCTGTCATTATTTCTGCAAGTAACTTTTTTAGATCTTTTTCAGAATTTCCTGCTTTTTCATCAATCATGCTTACATTGTTCTTTTTTGTGTAATTTGCAGCTTTTGCATTGATTTTTCATATTCTCTAGTTATTTTTAAGAAGTCTTTCTTTTCCTGGTCATTAATTTCAGACCTGTCTTCTAGATCTGAAATCTTATCCTTGCTTTCATTTAGTGGACTGTGAATACTTTCAAGAGAATTTTTGATCGCTTGAATATCTGTTTGAATCTATTTCATGGTTTCCATTTCTTTCTTGAGTTGAGTATTCCAGTTTTCCAATGTTTTCCTAAGCTCTTCTGCTTTTCTGTATGTGTCTTCTTTAAATTCACTAAGCAGGTCTTTCATTACCATCATCATCTCTTTTTTAACTTGCAATATTATTTCTAATCTGATGTTCTCTATGGCCTCATTCATTTGTTTTTTTAACTTCTGCGTCTATCATTTCTGAAAGTTCAGTTGGGTGTCTTTGCCTTTCCTCCCATGTCAATGTCTTCTGGATTTCTTCTGAGGGGCTAGGATTCTCGGGTTGTAACTTATTTCTATGTCTTGTCATTATCCCTTTTATTTTGCTTTCTACGTTGGATTTTATAGTTTGTTTATGGTAGGTAGTATTGAGGCAAATATCAAGACTTCCCTAGAAAATGTCTATTCCTTAGAAATGTCTTCTATGTACATGTGGCTCTTGGCTTTTGTATTTGTCTCAATATCCTACTTTCCAAATTTAACAGGGATCAGAAGTTGCTATTTGCCCCAGCACTTAGTTTTTTGTTAGTGGAGTATGTTGGTAATTATGACTCCAGATACTTATATTATTGTTATTCAAATAAGTACAACTGGGTTTAACAAGTATATCACCCTGATTATATTGGTACATTAGTAATAGCATCAAGCATATACATGATATTGATTGACTGTGTTAACTGTTAATTTTGTATCTTTAACCAAAGAAGCAAGGTCTACATTTATATATCAGCATCTAACATGCACCAGAGTTTCTGTGCAGGGGGCTTCCCGTTACTAGAGTGGTTTTTACCCTGTATGGCAGGGAGGAATTGAGAGGGGTAGAGAGAGATAGAGATAATTGAAGAAAAATGTAGTAGATGTAAAGTGGAGGATAAAAATCAGATCACTTAAACACTGGGAAACTGTGGAAGATAGACTAAGGAGAGTGAAGGGTGGAAATACGGGAGCTGGCAAAAAAAAAATCTAAATATTAATCACTTGCATGAAAAAAGAGAGAAAATAAAATCAGAAGAGGCAGTTGAGGAAGGAAAGAGAAAAATGAAAAAAGAGAGATGAACAACACAGAAGACAATGGAAGTAGAAACCTAAACAGCAAACAGCAGCAACAACAAAAAGAACAGATAGAAGAAGGAAAGCAAAAGATAACCAAGTGAAAAGAAAAAAAAAATACATATATATATATACACACACACACACATTAGAAGAATATAGTGAAGTTCTTCTAATGTCCACAGTCCTATGGTACTGTTCAAATGAGTACCCAGATCTGTGCTGGTGGCCTGGTGGTCCCACCCAGATTGCAGTATTTAGTGCTGGGTATTGTGTTGATCTTGGCCTCTGGGTTTTGAGTCTAAGGCAGGGTTTTCACCCAGTTTCTTGCTGGGTGTTCCTTGGTGGCCCACCCACATCTCTTCACCCTTTAGGACTCCACCACTTTTCCTCAGTTGCTCAGGTATGGTTGGTTTATGCACAGCCTTCTCTCCTCTCTTCTCTCTCCCTGCCACTGAAAGCAGAGCCGGGTTTGTGCTGTGTGGTGTATTTGTGTGTATCAGACAGAGGTGCTGCAGACTGCTGTGGCAGATATGGGGCCATGCTGTTTCAAGGCAGGTACAGTCAAGGAAAGTTTGTATCTGGCGAATTTCAACATTTTTCCCTTCTCTTTCTTTCCCCAGATAGCAATTGAGAGCAGGGCTGGGGGGTGGGGGGAGTTCTTCTTTCAGCAATGCCCACTGATGCTGCAAAGATCATCACTTTGGCATCTCTAGGGGTTTCAGTTAGAGGTTATGGCTTGGACAGAAGGAAAAAAAAAAAGAAAATCCTGATGGCTCCTTGGGGGAGGGAGCAGCTTCTTGGTCATCTGTGTGGTGGTGTAATTGCCAGGCTACAGGGTCCTTCATTTGTGATGAGATGGGGGAAAAAAAAAGAGTTGGGGAGAAGCCACTCAGGATCTTGTCTCCAAACTCTTCTGTTTGGCTCAGCAGAGCAGGCCAGATACCCCTGTCAGTCTGTGTGCCACCTCCACCCCACCACGGTTCTACGGTCAGGGTGCAAGGTGCTTGTGTACCTCTGGCAGGTAACCAGTGGCAAGAGTGTCCAGCCTCCTGCAGCTGGTGGCATGTGGGCATGTGCTCATGCACCTTTGGGTCAGGGGTTGGTGGCTGGTGGTAGCACAGCACCACACAGAAACTCAGGCTCCCTGGAGCTGGCAGCGCAGGGGCATGGATGTTTGTGCACCCCCTGGCTGGCAGCAAGGGTACCCACCCTCCTGCAGCTGGCAGCATGTGGGCGGGTGTTCATGCACCCTCTGGCCAGTGACCAGCAGTGGTGCCTCACAGCACAGACAGACATTCGAGCCCCCTGGGGCTGGCTTTGTGGGCACAGGTGTTCAGGCACCCCAGGGTTGGCAGCATGGGTGCTCCAGTCCCCTGGGCCTGGAGGCATGGGCGTTTGCACAGCCCAGGCTGACAGTGCAGACACTCGACCGTTCCCAGGCTGGCAGCCAACTGTGTTGGTGTTTGAGTCCCTCCCACTTTTGTGGTGCAGGATGGGCACAGTTCCCACAGGCAGCACCGTGAGCTATTTCACAGTTCTATAGTGCCCCACATCTATATCTCACCTTGTCTGTAGGTCTTATCCCATGTTGGTCTTGGAATAAGATTATCTGTCCCTCGGGATTCTCTTTTACCTGGGTTTTTGATGAATTTTCAGGTAGCAACTCTGACATAGCTCCTCCTCTCTTCAGCCATGTTAGATTCCTCTTCCCCATGTTTCTTAATATTTGTTTTACTTAGGTGCACTGATGTTTGGTGCATAGATATTAATGATTGTTATTACTTCCTCTTGGAATTTTCCCTTAAGAAGTATGTAAGGACCTTCTTTGTCCCTCTTGTTCAGTCTTGGTTTGAAGTTCACTCTGTCCGAGATTAAAGTAGATACCTTTGCTTTTTTCTGGGTTCCTGTTGCATGAAGTACTGTTTGCCATCCTTTGATTTTCAGTCTATGGATTTTCTTTTTGGTTAAATGTGTCTCTTGTATACAGCATATTGATGGATCTTGTTTTTCAATCCATTCTGCCAGTCTGTTTCTTTTGATTGGTGAGTTGAGACCATTTACATTGATAATTATAACTATTATGTATTGACTTATCTTTGTCATAAACCTTTTTTGTAGTTGGTTCTGTGTTTCCCCTCTGTTCATCTTCTGGTGTTGCCTGATGGATTCTTTTTATTACAGTAATTACATCCTTGTAATTGCAGCTTTCTTTTCCCTTTTCTAGGATATCCTTCAAATTTTGTAGAACTAGTTTGGTTGTCATGAATTTCTTCATTTGTTCTTTGTCATGGAAGCATCTTATTTCATTATGGAATTTGAATGATAGTTTGGCTAGATACATCCATCTGGGTTGTAGATTGTTTTCTTTTAAGGCTTGAAATATTTTGCTTCAGGCTCTCCTTGATTTAAGGATTTGTGTGGCAAAGTCCACTGTGATTCTGATGGGTTTTCCTTTATAGGTGATTTGTTTCTTTCCTCTAACAATTTTCAATATACTGCTCTTTTGTTGTTTTTCTGGAATCTTGATTATTGTATCTCTTGATGTATATTTATTTTGGTCATGGGTAATTGGGGTTCCATATGCCTGACTTATCTGTATGTCAAGTTCTCTTCTCATGCTTGGAAAGTTTTCTGTCATTACTTCTGTGAATCATTTTTTATGCCATTAACACTATCTCCTGCTTTTTCATTTACTCTAATCTTATGTTGTTCTTCTTTGCATCATCTTGTAGTTATTGTATTGATTTTTCAGTCTCTAGCTATTTTTAAACTATTTTTTTTTCTTTTCATGGTCATGAACTGCAGTTCTGTCTTCCACGTCTGAGGTCCTGTATTCGCTTTCATTCAATCTGCTGCATATACTTTCAAAGAAGTTTTTGATTTCTTGGATGTCTGTTTAGATCTGTTTTGTGGGTTCCATTTCTTTCCTGAGTTGAGTGGTCAAGTTTTCCATTGTTTTTCTAAGCTTCTCTGTTTTTTGGTTTTTTTTTTTTTAATTTGTTTGTTTTTTTTTAATCTGTGTCTACTCTCAACTCACTAAGGAGGTCTTTCATTTTGATCGTCATCTCTTTCTTAACTCGGGCAATTATTCCTAATCTGATGTTCTCTATAGCCTCGTCCATCTGTTTTTTAACTTTTGCTGCTCTCACTTCTGAAAGTTTGTTTGGGTGTTTTCTAATTTACTCTATTTCATTGCCCTCTGGATTTGTTTGGGGTGAGCTGGGGGGTCTAGGGTTGCGTTTTACTTCTGTGTCTTGTCTTTTCTTTTTAAACCTATATGCATTTCCCTCCTTTTAGTTTCAGAGTTGATTTTTATATTTTGTTTATGAGAGGTTACTTGAAGACAAATATCAATGTTTCCAAGGAGAAGTCTGTTCTTCAGTGTCTTCTAGGTATATGTGGTTCTTAGCTTTTGTCTCTGTCTCAGGACCCTGCACTATGTTAATGATTATTGCCCCAGATAATTACAGTATTGCCATATGAGGAAGTGAAACTTGTTATAACCTGTATGACACCCTGTTACACTAGTACATTAGCAATAGCAATAGCATTAAGTACTGTGATAACTATTAACTACTAACTTTGTATCTTTAACCATAAAAGCATTATGTATACAATGTACCAATACATGTTCTTGGTGAAAAAAAAAAAATCTACTAAGTAAGAAAATCCCAGAGCCCAATGTAACCACTGCTGAATTCTACAATAACTTTAGTGATCTCATGCCAATCCTCCTCAAGATCTTTAATAAAACTGAAAGGGAAAGATTATTCCCAATTCATTCTTGAGTAATTTCTGGAAGTTAGTTAGCATTACTCAGATTCACAAACCAGACAAAGATCCAACCAAAAAAGAGAAGTATAAGCCAATCTCTTTAATGAATATAGATGCAAAAATTATCATGATACTGTCCAACTGAATGTGACAAATCTTCAAAAACAGCACATACCACACAGGTCATGCTTCCATCATGGTAAACATTATGGTGGGGACAATGAGACCTGTAACATTTTACTCAAGAGTAAAGAAAAAACATTGACTTTTAAAGTTAAAAATGAGGGACTGAGGATTTAGCTCAAGTGGTAGAGCACTTGCCTAGCAAGTGCAAGGCCCTGAGTTCAATCCCCGCCCCCTCAAAAAAATGATTAAGAAGATAGGCTCTAGAGCCTATGCCAAAATACCATTACTTTGTACAGTTCAGATTCTAGGCTCCTAAAGTGTAAATTGCTGGAAGGAATTTGGATTTAAGATCCCAGGAGTTTTGAAGCTGTTATCATCCATAATTGAAGTGGGGATAAAAGAATTGTGGGCAGATAAGATGACAGGATTAAGCATCAGTTCTTTTTAAAAGGGCCCTTTTGAACAAACACCCTCATTAAAGTGACCTTGATGAATACTGAAGGAATTACGTGTGAAATTTCTTAAACAAAAATTTATTTAATTAAAAAAAAAGAGCACACACAATGACCAAGAAGCTTTATCCCAGAGATGCAAAGATTGTTCAATATACACAAATCAATAAATTGAATACATCATAAAAAGAGAAGCCAGGACAAAAGGGTCATGATCATCTCAAGAGACACAGAAAAATTCTTTGACAAAAATCCAACATATATTCATGATTAAAGCAAAAAACTGTAAGAAAATAGGAATGGAAGAACCTTATATTAATTTGATAAAAGCTATGTATGATAAACAAAATGATCAACATTTTATTAAATGGGAAAAACTGGAAGTTTTCCCTCTAAAATCAGGAACAAGACAAGGATGGCCACTCTCACAGCTCTTGTTCAATATAATATTCAAAACATTAACCAGAGCAATCAGGCAAGAGAAAGAAATAAAAGGGATATGTATAAAAAATTAAGAAATCAAAATGTCACTATTTAAGGAGACATTATCATCTGCACGTATGACTCAAAAAATCGCACCAAAAGATTCCTAGAATTAATAACCAAATTTAGTACTTTGATAGGATTAAAACACACACACACACACAAATAAATAGCCTTCCTGTATACCAATAATGAAACTCACTGAGAGACAGACTAAGAAAACAATCTCATTCATGGTAGCTCCGAGAAAAACAATACTTAGGAATTATCCTAAAACTACGCTGATCCAAACATGGAGATCAAGAAGCAGGTAAGAAAATGGGAATATTTCCCCTGTTTCTGGATAGGTAGAACCAATATTGTCAGCCTATCTTCCATACTGGCCAACTTCCAAAATTGATGTACGGATTTAGAGCCATCCCAAAGACAATACCAACAGCACTCCTCACAGAATTAGAGAAAAATAATAAAATTCATATGGAACCAGAAGATACTCAGAACAGCAAATGCAATTCCAGGTGACAAGAACAAAGCAGGAGGTGTTGCAATCCCAAATTTTAAGTTATATTACAAAGTTCCAGCGATGAAAACAGCATTGTACTGACAAAAGAGAGACATGTGAATCAATGGAACAAAATAGAGCATGCAAAACAATCTCAGACACATTCAGGCACCTGATCTTTGAGAAAGGGGCCACAAATACATGTTTAGAAAAGATAGTCTCTTTGGCAATGATGCTGGGGGAAAATGACTATACACAAGGAGAAGATCATAGTTAGAACTGTATCTTTCCCCATGTACTAAACTAAAATCACACCAGACCTAAGATCTAAATATTGCATTGTTAATGAGGCTGATGCAAATTAAATAGGATAAATAGATGATAAGTTAACACTTCACAAAAGACCTAGCTCTCTTGGCTTTTTTTATTTGAAAGAAGTTTTATTATATAGAGTTAAGTTATAAAATATAACATTATGGGATATATACAAATATCTTATGCTCTTTTAAAAACCATATTCTGATTATCAAAGTTATACGTACTTGTTATAGACATGGAGGAACTATAGAAAAGTACAATGAAAATAAAAATCTATACAAATTTTGTATTTAAGACAGTTTATCTATTTCAAAATTTTAAAACACATCTGAGGTTTTATGATATATTTTTTAAAATTTATGTAAAATAGGTTTCATGTGTAACCTGTACAATTTAAACCTTTTTCTCTTTCATTTTTCAAGGCTACTTAGATGGTTGTCATTGTACGAATAGTGCATCATTTTAATCTCTGTCACTTTTGAGTTTAGAACTTGAAACTATTGTGATGATAATAAATCCCTGCAAATCTATAATTCATTATAGTAAACGTAAAAACAAAACATATAAAATTAAGCTTCTGCCTCTTATTTTCCTGCTAGTGTCTTCTTTGAGTCTGGAAGAGAGAGAATGTGCATTCTTGACCTACTTGCACTCTAGCATCAGATTGCATGGTATTTGACACCTGGATAGAATTTCCATTTACTTTCTTTCAAGGAAATGGAAATGGAAATGAAAGATCAGGAAATCATAATAGAGTTGGGGGATAAGTTTTAAATTTTGTCTTACTGCACCATTAGGAAATAAAGTCATTAAAAGGGAGCAGAGGGGAATAATTGAAAAAAATAGGCCTGGTGAAATTTCTCTTTGACACTGTGATAGACAGAGGGTTGCTGGCTTGCTTTGGACTAAACTTACCAATGAGAAAAAATTAAAGATTTGTATAAAAACATTTTAAAATCGTTTTAAAGTCAGAAAATTTCAAGGTAAGTGAAAACTTTTAGGGCCAGTATTCCAGAAAGCAGAGGAGCTCAAAATTACAAGAATCAGGAATAACTTTTGATACTCTTCTTTGGGAGCATTTGCTAATTTTAAATTGATAGACAGTAGGCTACACATCTGTGCCTAAAGCAGAAGTTGGGGAACACAGGTGGTTACACGGGCCTGGGAGGAGAAATGGAGGCCAGGAGTCATCAAAAAAAAGGGGTTCCTGCTCATAAATGGGATTCAACTGGGATCCCAAAAGTGACATTGGAAACTAGTGTTAACTAGAGATAGGCTAGGTCCCACAAACACTCAAGTTCAGCTTTGAAAGAGTTAAATCATACTCAGATGAAAGTACTTGCCCTAGTACAGTCCTCCTTGGGTTTTTTTTTTTTTCAGTCTCCAAACTATGTAATGCAATGTGTCAGGTATCCTTTAAAAATATAACAAAACCTATCAGGGTCTACTTAGAAAACAGAAACCATAGTATGTATTTCAGGAGAAATTATTTAACATTAAGAATTTCTCATTTGTTGTTGTTGTTGTTGTTATTGTTGTTGTTTCTTTTCCCATTTCTCTTCTGATCCAAGCCATCACTATCTGGTAAAGCCAACAATACCCACACCACTAAGGAAAATTTTAGAGACATAAACTATAAGGAGACGTGGGTGGGCTACCAAAGAGCCCCCAGATTGCTGCAGTCTGACAACTGCCCCCAGACTTCATGCTTGGAGGCCAGGATCAACATAGTACCCAGCACTGACCACTGCAGGCTCGGTAGGGCTAATGAGCACAGAATCAGGTTTCAGCCTGTGCCCCCCATAGAGTGGCGGCCATCAGAGAAATCCCACGGTATGTGTATGTATACATAATATATGTATATGTTGGTTTTGTTTCTCCTTATTTTCTCTTTCTCTTATTCATCCTCATACCTGTCCAATACATTCTCTTGTCTACATATTCTTTCTTGTTTTTGTTGTTTTGATTTTTACTTTTATTGACTCCTGCTTGGCTCATATCTTTCCTTCCTTAAGCAAAAGTTGTTTTTCCTTTTCTTCTTGTTTTCTCTCTCCTTTTCCTTTATCATATCAGTAAATATTGTATAGAATCTACATGGTCTGACCCACTACTATCACCTTTCACTGTTTGTAAACTATCTACTCAAGTTTCCCAAAGCATAAGTAATATCCTATTGTAAGTTTTACATCTAATAGAACTTTCCGCATTACCTCTATATCTTTTCCGATCCCTCATATCCTTGCTACAAGCAGGGGGAAAAGATCACTCTACTAACAAAATACCCACTACATGAAAATTCCTAGTTTATACTGGATTCTGCTTTATGACAGTGTAGACCTTGCTCTTATGGTTAAAGATACAAATTTAATTTCTACCACACTCGGTCAATTTCATGAATGTAATTGATGCTATTGTTAATGTACTAGGGTAACGAGTGTGCCATACAGCCTATAACCAGTTGTACATTCGCATATGGTAATACTGTAATTATCTGAGGTAATAATCATTAACATAATCCAGGGTCTTGAGACAACCACGAGAGCCAAGAATCACATATGCCTAGAAGACACTGAACAAACAGGACTCTCCTAAAAAGTATTGATATTTTTCTTCAAGCAACCTTTCATAATCAAAATATAAAAATCAGCACTGAAACTAAAAGGGGGGAGATACATATAGATACCAAAAAAAAAA